>JABCJY010001628.1:0-33161 GCA_013184415.1 Fusarium concolor | reverse complement strand
AGTCTTGTGCCGGTCAAAGAGAATAGGATAGAAGTAACTTTACCCTTTAGGCTCTTGCTACCTCACAAGTACCACCCTCCCTGTAGCAAATCCAAGGGACTTGGAGTTTCTCTCCCGCCCCCCGACAAATTAACAGTAGTCCCACTAACCTCCTACACAATCGATGTCTGTCACTAAACCACTCCTCCGATTAGAAGAGAATTCAGCACAACCTGGAACAACTGCAGGCAGTCATTATGACCGGGCCAGAGACTATTAAACTACGCCGCGCGCAGCCTGGGGACCGAAACGGCGCAAAGCAGCCCAAGGTCAATCCATCACCCACACCCCGGACCGTCACGTGGCACGATATTCCTGAGTGGCGGCGAGACAACAAGTACATCCTCGCCGGCTATCGCCCATTGGAAGCAGACTATCTACAAGTCATCAAAAGTCTTACTTTCTTGCACAATGAGTCCTGCAACGTGTATACCCATTTGACCGGCGCTGTTCTGCTGCCACTCTTTGCGACCGCCATTCTCCGAACCATCTATGGGCCACAGTACGTTAACATCACAAGGACAGATTTTATCATGTTCAGTGTCTTCTTCTGTTCCGCCGAGAGCTGCCTGATTTTCAGCGCTGTGTACCATCTCATCGGAAGTCACTCACACGAGGTGGAACAATTCTGGCACCGGATGGATTTGCTAGGGATCGCCATCGTCACCGTTGGCACCTTCATCCCTGGGATCTACTATATCTTCAACTGCGAACCAATTCTGCAGAAGATTCATTGGACTATTGTTTGCCACCCGGGCCATTAAGATACACCCTCGGTTGTGAGAGGGTGACAAGTCTTCGAAGCATGCTAACCAGGTCACTAGGTTGTACTTTGCGGATCTGCCACAGCGGCTCTCATCTCCATACCCAAGTTCAGGACGTTGCGGTGGCGTAAGGTGAGGGTCGGCGCCTACGTGGCGCTCGGTGCGTCCGCTTTTATCCCCTTGCTGCACGGCGTACAGGTCTATGGGCTAGAATATATGCTCGAGTATTCGGGCATGAAATGGTACCTTGTCGAGCTCCTTCTGTATGGAGGGGGCTGCAGCCTTTATGCAGTACGAACATCTTGTTTTCCCTTTCCCCTGGCCTTTCTATGTTGAGGGAGCCATCTCTGACCTAGGAGTGCAGTTCCGAATCCCTGAGCGCTTTGCACCAGGCCATTTCGACATCTGGTTCAGCTCACATCAGATCTTCCATATATCGATTTTATGCGCTATGTATGTGCATATGATTGCGCTGACGCAGGCTTTCACAACGTGCCGTACGTTGGACATATGCCACATTCAGTCTGTTTATCAAGCTAGGGGCACAAAATTATAAGGGCTGGGATCAGGATTAAGTAAGAAGATGCGAGTGGCTTGCTTCCGTTCCAATATGTTCTATCGCAATCGCTAGAATGAGCAGAGTTTTGGTATTGCCAATCCTGAACGCCACGCCCTCATCGCAGCCCTAGTTTCACAAGGCCAGGCCAGGCCAGGCAACGCCAACCAGTATACACCGTACATAGAGAAGAGTTCCGATTCTGCCAATGTCGGCCCTATCTGATGTTGATTTCCAAACCCTCCACCGGCGGGCTTTGCGATCACTAGTTGTCGAACTTGTAGGCTTGCAGTTTCCTCTCGTCCTTGCCGAATGCAAACGAGTACTTGCCCGTAAGCCACGAGAAGAGGCCCTTAAACCTCATCGCCCAGCACACGAGCCTGAACATGGTGTTCCTGAACCAGATGCCCCCTTGCTGTCTGCGGCGCCATGATAGACAGGACCCCCGGAGGAACCGCCTGCATCTCCTTGATCAGCGGCCGCATCTGCGCCTTGTAGCTCGCGAGCCTGGCGAGGATATACGCGCCTGTCCTGGCCAGGCTCGTGCCCGGCGTTGCTAATAATAATAAAATGCCCCTTGTAGAGCTGTGGCAGCTTGACCTAGACGGCCTATATAGATTTAGCGCCTTCATGACCAACAACCAACAGGCCCACCATCTTATTATTTACCTTAACTATATATTCTCCTACTTTTACTGCGTGGAATTTCTTCACTAACTATGTCAACATGGCTATCCAAGTCGGTTCCGCTCAATCTTCCAGCTCGTTTTATCGCCTTCCACTTGAAATTATTCTTTTGATCATTAGAAACGCAATTGATGAGGCTGTCGAAAATCGCGGGCGAACTTGGTACAAGTTAGTTGCCAACACTAGATCGTATTTCACATGCAAACTAACGTGCTCCGCAGAGACTCGTACCGTCTACTAAAGAATCTGAGGCTCACACATGAGCGATTCGCCAATCTTAACTACATCAACAACATCTTGTTTACCTCAATTCAGTTGGAGCCAACGCGTCCATGCTTGACGAGCATCCAGCGTGGAGATTTCTCACGCGTGGCCCAGTATGTACAAGCCCTCGTCTTCATCACGCCACCAAGCTGGGCACTTCCGTTTGAGACCTTCAGAGAGCTCGTTACCATTGAAGCGCTCCGCATCCTTTCCGAACCATTCAAAGGCGAGCTTCGATCATACTTTCCAGAATATCACTTTGAATCGGATTTGCAAGACAAATTTGTGAATGAGCACCTTGGAGGCAAGTTGCCTTTTACCGAGACGCAGCTTGCTGATGGGTACGCGGCCTATATGCGCGATGCCAAGGCTACACAAATATTGTTGGAGGAAACAGACGAACTCAAGACTGCCTGGGTAGAGATACTGAGGCAGTTGGGAAGTCGTCTGGGTGAGATTGAGTTCAAAACACAGAGGTGCGATAAGATGTACTCTTGGGAATACTTTGACACGCCCAAGACAGAAGCGCCTTGTCAACTAGGCTCTCATCATCATTTCAACAGTGACAATAAATATGGCTGCACACAAGCGACTGGTATCGCTGGCGATCGACTCTTTGCTACAGTCATGTCTTGCGTAGCAGTCTCAGGCGTCTCTCTTCGCCGAATCAGCATCACACAAACTATGACTGGGAACCTAGAGTGTTCCAAGATCACAGGCCGGGAAGAGCTGGACTTGAGTAGCTTGGAGAAACTCAAGTTGAACGCCGATATTTCTAACCATTTTCACGGTGTACATGAAAGTGTGCTTAACGTCCTCCCACACCAGACCAAGAAGGAAGTTGAGAAGAACGTTTCCGATGTTCTCGACGCTCTCGTTCAAAAGGGTCATACTTCTCTACAATATCTCGAACTCACTGGATGCGGTCCCATCACCTGGCCTCGTCAACCTGCCCTCGACATGCCGGCCCTCGAGTTCTTTAAATACACATCCGGAACCCTCAATCCACTATTGTTTAACGACTGGATGGCACATATGCCGCAACTACGACATTTGAAGCTAGATTTGGGCCTCTGCCATGAATTCGAGTACACAGATTGGACGCACGTCTTTGATGCAATTCGGGACCATCCAAATGTATCTGGCTCGGATCCAAAAGGGCTGTACGTTAATTTTGAGCAAATTCTAACAGCTTCCTGTACAGAAATGTCATGGATTGGCGTGGTTTGTAGAGATGCCAACATCGCTACAGAAAGGACAGCGTGGGATCCAAGCATGGATGAAACTGATCCTGATAGTTGTGACGTAGGATTAGAAAGGCATTTCTACGGTGAAGTCCCTTTTCGAAAGAATTATGCTTGAGATATTTGTTAGACGATTGGGATCCGGATATGGGACACGATGCGTCAGGGTCAGAGTTAGAGTCAGACAATGATGAGGATGATGATTCCGAGGATGATGATGATGATGATGATGATGATGATGATGATGATGATGATGATGATGATGAGGAGAAGGAGGAGGAGGAGGATGAAGACGAGGATAAAGACCGAGACGAGGCGGAAGAGGCCGACGGCGATAAACACTAGAAATGGCCTGGTCTATGGACTGATATTTCCACGTCCCCTCTTGTCAATGAAGCCAAAGTTCTGTGGAGTATGAGGCCTGTAGTCTACTTGGTCGACAAGCTGACATGTGCGTGGTAGATCCAGTCCCGCGTGCTTGACTTTCTTCCATTCAAACTGACACAGATACTTTCGTCTCGGATCCAAGTCAGCTAACCGGCTCGCTAGACGAACAAAAGTGCATGCTTGACTGTCGTATGGGCCTTATACACCTTAGTCGTCGAAGGTTCACGCAAACATACCGTGATTGACCCATGACTTGGTTCGAGAATGATGCCCAAGGCACCTGTACTCAGAAAGCAACCAAACAATAGTCAATTAAGATACAAGAAAAATTAATATTTAATAGCTCTGGCGACAGAAAGGTCATTTGAAGATAGGTAAAGAAAGACTAACTTTACTAAGTCGTGCGATTGAAACATGTACCTACCCTAGATATACCAAATCAGTCCCATTCTCTGAACAAGCAAACGCATCAACACAAACTCCCGTACCACAACAACTTCCCGTCAAGCACAAATACCCATCACCACAATCACCATCAGCTTCACAGCTCCCAGCATAATTATTACACTCAGTCCACTCAAACGCTATTCCTACACCCCCAGCACTCTTGCCGCAGACACATCCTGTACCTGGGATGATAGCTTCTCGCGGATATGCACAAGTTTCGCCTTCACCTTCTGCGACGCCGCTGTTGGGGCAACATGCGATATGTGAAGAGTCTTGAACGGTGATGTTATAGGGCCGTGTTGACTCAGGCGCCCAGTTCAGAGTCGTTATGGCTGGGATGCGTGTTGCGCCAGCGATGAGAGTAAGGTTCAGGGGAATCTCGCCCTCGTGGAGAGATTGGCAAATGTCGTTTTCAAAACTTCGGTGAGTGTTATACCCGTCGATATATTCCTCCAAAGCGCCCTTGGAAGTCTCTTCACCTTTAGTGAAGATTGCTCCAAGGGCTTGCCAGAGCCGAGTGTACGCATTGACAGCCACGTCAGCTTCCTGCTTTGCTCTGTCGGTTGACAGGCCTTGGTTGGCAAGATCTTTTCGAAGTTCCGAAGGGTCAACAATATCCTGGCCTGATTGCTCAAGCGTGGTGACAACGGTAGACAAGTCTGGGCACGCGCCCCCGAAGGGATCTGTGCTGATGAAGTCGATGACCTTGTTCTTGATAGCCAACTGACATCTCAAAGAACCAGACTCAGACCCTGGAAACGTACACTCAAAATCCCACTGCCCTGTGTCCTTATCAACAGCAACATCTGCGCAGACTGTATCGCCGACCAGAAGCTGAGGATACTGCCTGAGAGACCTATCAACGGGGTTACCACATTGATCATGCAGGTACAGAGTCTGGCTGAAGTCTAGGTCCTCGGCGCGCTTCTGTTGTTTGAGAGCGGCGCATTGGACGCCAGCCAGGTTGGCTATTTGATCGTACATATCGTCAATGGTGATGGATATGCCGTAGGTGCAGTTGCCTCCCGAGAAGTGAATACCCTCTGCATCAAGGGTCACTATATACCCATCAGGATCAACGACTGAGAGACGTCCACGATGTGAGATATCGACAAAGTATGTGTCCCCCTTTTCGTCACGGACAGTGAGATACAGAGGATTAACCCCATCCTTCTCAAACTCAACAGACTCAATGTAAGGTATGGGGATAGAGACGTTATCTTCTCGAAGTTTGGAGTTATACAGCAGAGCTCTGCGCGTCGAACCACGCTCTGGATCCTCAGGTAGAAAATAGCACGTCTCTTGTGAGAGGGCTGCAGTGCGTGTAACATGAGTGAAGTTGGCAGCAGGGAACTCAGGTACGCCAGTTGTCGTAGCGTTGTTACCTGAGCCGTTGGAGGCGCCGTCAGATGTTGGAGTTGCAGCCACAGGACTCGATAAGGATGTGACGGATTCGGTACTCCCTAACGCAGCGCCAGTGGTGTCACCACCGGGAACAATGCTTTCGCTAGCAGTGACTTCCCATGAGTCTGTTGGAATGGGGAGAGGTGGGGTTTCTGAGGTTGGCACGCTGATAGTAGGCAGAGATACTATGCCTGAGATGGACTCTGTGATGTTCCAAAAGGCATCTCCGCTTTGGGTACTGCTGGTAAGAGTCTCCGAGTCTGTCGGCAGTGTGACAACTGGTCCGGAATTGGATGAGCTGACTGTTGTAATAGATCCAGAGCCTTCTGATGCGACAGTTGTTGTATTCCAAATAGGTATCACACTACCACTTTGAGTCGAGTCCGACGTTACTTCAGAAACTCTTGGCAAAGATACACTTGGGAATGGGAAAGGCAACGACGCCACAGTCCGTGGTACACTGATTGTTGGAACGGAAACATTACCTCCTGGTGGGAGACCAGTGTTATTCCAGCCAGGAACCACGCCATTGCTTTGAGTCGCGCTTGCATCTTCAGACCCCGTTGTAAGTGGTTCACTTGGCAGCGGCAGAGTTGGAAACGGTATCAAGGACCCAGTTCGAGTTATGCTGATGAATGGTATCGAAACGTTACCCCCTGGGCGAGATGTGTTGTTCAAACCTGGGAATTCATTGCCACTTGTCGCTGGACCTGCTGTAATAGAGTCGCTTTGGAAGGACTGAGTTGGAAAGGGGATAAATGTTTGTGACGATATCTGGATGGTAGGCACAGACATATTGCCGCGGGTAGTACTATTCCAACTGGGAGTTACGCTGGTGGCTGATGCTTCTGTTGAGGATTGACTTGCCGGTGGAAACGTTGGAAAGGGTATAAAAGACTCGCTAGATGAACTTGTGGTTGGGGCAGAAGCATTGCCGCCAGAAGGAAGAGAAGTGCTGTTCCAACTTGGAGCCAAGCTATTACTTTTACCTAAAGTTGTATCTGCTGAAGACGCCTGGGTTGGGACTGACGACGTTGGGAACGGCACCAAAGGCCCGCTGGAAGTACTTGTCGTTGGTACTGACGCGTTACCACCGGAAGGGAGAGAAGTGTTCCAGCTGGGGGCAAAGCTACTTTGTGAGGTTGTCTCCGAGAACTCTTGGGACGAAGTCGATAGGGTTGGAAACGGGACGAATGTACCACTGGAGATACCGATTGTCGGTACCAAGCTGTTGTTACTTGGTATGGAGGTAGTACCATTCCAGCCCGGACCTACACTGCCACTCGCTGAGTTCCCAGACCTCGTGGAGACCGAGGCTGTTGGGAACGGTATAAGCGTCCCGCTGGAGAGGCCTATCGTTGGGACCGAGCCATTGCCCCCTAATACAGAAGTAGTATTCCAGCCTGGACCTACGCTTCCACTTGCCAAGCTTCCAGAGTCTGTGAATTCAGAGGCAGTTGAAAACGGCACAAGGGATCCGCCAGATGTGATAGTCGGTACAGACCCATTGCCCCTTGACATAGAGGTATTCCAACTTGGACCTACACTTCCACTCGCCGAGGTCTCTTCAGAGAATGAGCTCTTCATAGAAGGCGCAAAAGTTCTCGTCCCAGAAATGCTGCTTGAGATGGTTATACTCGAGTTCCACCCTGTCAACGTCGGACCTGTGCCACTCTCCAAAGGACTCGACGTCGAGTTTCCGGGAATAGGCCAGGGTAGCGAATCGTTTGTGGTCCCAGACCGCGTCATCCCAGCTGAATGGGTATCCGATGGCTGAGATGTTACACCTGTGTTGGACTGAAGAGTTTGGGTCTGGTTACCAAATTGAGAGAGGGATGAAGTAGGCAATGCATCAGAGGTGCGATTGAGGCCTGTGGATGGTGCTGAGAAAGGACCTTGGGTACCCGCTGGAGACTCAGTGGTAATGTTGCTCCATGAGCCAGGTGATCTCGTAGGGCTATCACTGAGTGTCCCTGTAGGAGGACTGATGCTGTTGGCATGTGAACTCGTCTTTGGCACATCGCCTGTCATCTCCCCGTCAGATGTAAAAGCCGAATGAGTCTGATTCCATGACCCAGATATTGTTGAATCTGATCCTTCAGTTGTCATCTTGACATATGTCCCTGAGCCAGGCTGTCTGACAGAAGCTGAAGTCTCCTCTATAGTCCTCGAATCCGAATACTCACCACTCCACGTCGTCCCAGACTCCGACGTAGTCATAGCATCCGCACTCGTAATGATGCACTCGCACTGCACCACATGAGCATTAATCCACAATCCATAAAACAACGACTCACATATGAAGCTACCCGCGTCTGATTATACCTCACATACTCAACAGGCGTACTATACCCGGCACCACAATGTTTTCCCTCTAGCACACTCGAGCAAAACTCGCCGTCTTGAAGAAGTGACGAATATAGTGCATCGTGCGGACAAGCTATTGACTCGTTCCAACTGGCCGGGAAGGCGGTGGTTAAGTGAACGACGAGGGGGAGTAGCATCCACATGATGCTGATAAACGAGTGTGATGAAGAACGATAATGTTTGGTAAGATCGTACGTTACTTATAGGACGCACAGAAGCTATCTCCTTTCTCTCAAGGCTTCAGCAATTATCCATCGAGGCAGCTCACCTCCCATCTTCATCCCATGTAGAATCTGCCGAGACACAGCATCGCGACATCCAAGACACACATACAGAGCCGAGAAAACCGGCACTTGTGCGTGGCACAGCGTCTACGTCTGCCAAATCGAAGCGGGTATCTGCATGGTTCGCTTGAGGCTCCTTAATGTCCCAGGTTCAGGTCTAGACGCGCAGGTGACACGGGAGTTGGTTCCTGGATCGTGGGACGCGAGTGTGATACGAGTGGCGGGAGGGGGAGGACGGGGTTCAGGTTGAGTCTTGTTGTGGCGAGTGTTGACGACGCTCAATATAGGAAGAGTGATTTGACCTGTCAGTGCTAGCTGAATACAACAGTTATCTTCGATATCGGACAAGTCAATGGGGGGAAGGGGTGGAAAAACATCAACATTGGATATAATCATAAATCTAGCCTCCCATATCATTAAGGTATCCGCAACCAAAACCATATCCATATTCATCATCATCGTCATATACAACAAGACACTCTTTTCTCACTCATCTCTATCACCGAAACGGCAATATTGTCGTATTGCTCCCACCCTGAGTCCGCTGCGAAGCCTGCTGCTGACTCTGCGGTCTCACGATAAAGTCCTTGTTCTCAATCGTCACACTCTTGGTCATATGATTGACCTTGTACACTCCCACCAGCCGCGCCGCCAGCTCAAACATGTTGTTGCGCAGCGAGATGACGATAAACTGGGCGTTCTTGGTGCGCTCCTTGATGTAGTTTGCGACGATCGAGACCTGCGTACGTGCGTGTTAGTAAGAGTTCAGAATACGAGGCGTGAGTCGCGATGCGGAATGCCCACGCGAGAGTGAACACTGGTGGTCGAATCGCAGCCGAGTGTCTCAGGGTGAGGGTGGTACTTACGTTTCTGAAATCCAACGCGGCATCAATCTCGTCCATGACGTACAGAGGAGTTGGTTTGTAGTGATGCAAGGCGAAGACAAGAGCCAGACTGCTGAGTGTCTTTTCACCACCTGAAAGGTTGCTGATGTTCTTCCAGCTCTTCTTTGGTGGCATGACACTGAACAGAATACCTTCGCTGAAGGGGTCCAGACTGTCGACGAGCTCCAGCTCAGCGTTTCCTCCCATGGTGATCATCTGATACATCTCCTTGAGTCGGAGGGAAATGGCACTGAAACCTTCCATGAAACCTTCCAACCGTAGGCGGCGTAGGTCGTCGCATCGCTTCTTGGCAGCATCTCGTGACTCAATAGCAGTCTGGAGGTCTGAAGCTCGAGCTGCATGCTCTTCCACTCGCCTTCGGTATTCGCCAAGGACACCGAGGTCGACATTGACACTTTGAGTCTTCTCCTCAAGAGCCGCAATCTCGCCCTTGAGTGTCCTCTCATTCATGTCAGCGAGCTCGTCAGGCGTGTATCTTGGTAGCTCGTTAGGGTGTCCATTGATAGATTCGTCCTCGCCCTCGTCCATTTCATCTTCATCTGCACCCTCCTCATCTTCGTCCTCTTCCTCATCATTCTCCTCATCTTCTTGAGGAGCGTCTGTCATGTCCACGTCATCCTGGGGGGCATCATCCATGTCGACATCATCATCGTCATCGCGCTGAGGCTTGGGTTGCGACTTGGACTTGGACTTCTTCGACTTCTTGGGCTTGCTGTAAGCTGCACCGCCAACAAGCTCGTCAATGTTTTGCAGAACAATCTTTGAGAGCTTGTTGTTCCAGTGTTGAAGTCGTTGTTGGTTCTCAGTAAGGACCTTCTGGTTCTCCTCGAGCTTGTTGCGCATCTCAATCTCAACCGCTCTTGTCTCGTTGAGCTCAGCTGTCTTCTCGTCAAGCTCCGCCTTGAGCGCCTTAAGCTCCTTTTTCTTGGCGGCCAACCCTTCTTCAGCCTCATCGACTTGTGCTTGAAGCTCCTCGGCTCTCTCGCCTTGATGGTTGATGTCGTCCTCAAGCTTCTCGAGGTCTCGAGAGGTAGCCTCGAGCTCCTTGGAAGACTTGGCATGGTCCTTCTCCAGCTTGGTCTTTTGCTTCTCTGCCTTGACCTTGCGAACCTCGGCATTAGAGATTTCCTCATTGTTAGAAGAGATCTCTTTCTTGATGGTATCGACCTTGGCCCTTTGCGCGCGAAGCTTCTCACCACCAACTTCCATGATCTTGTCTTGCAGAGCCTTGATCTCATCCTCCACACTGGATGTCTCGCCATGGAGCTTTTCGATGTCTTTGTTGAGCTTGGCAATCTCCTTTTGCAAAGCGGCGATGCGGCTGTTGTCAGTTGCCGAGGGCTGGTGCTCCTTGCTGACTTCCTTCATGCGTCGCTGCATATCGCCGATGTTCCTCTCAGCGCTCTCGATTTCCAGGCTAAGCTTCTGCATCTTGGTGTCTAATTGAGGGATTTGCTCGTTCAGCTCCCTGAGTCGGGTCTCACACTCTCGCTGATACTCTTGGAATTCTTGGAACTTGGTTTCCCAGCCATCACGGTCGCTTTCAAACTTGGCGACCTGCTCCCTGCTGACGTCGGAAGTGAGCTTGGAAGACATGAGGCCTCTCTTGACAGTTGTACCACCACCTGACATGGTACCGGACTTGTCGATGAGTTCACCGTCAATGGTGACAACTCGCCATCGCTTGGCGCCATAGGCGATTCTGTTCGCCTGAGCGAGGTCTGCAGCGACAAGGGTATCTTGCATGGCATGGTAAAAGGCGGGTCGGAACTTGTCTTCCTTCGCGGTGACAAGGTCGAACAATCGAGGGGCGTTCTCGGGGGTCTGGATAGGCGATAGGTCTCGGTGTCTCAACTTGTCCAAGCAGATAAAGTTACCACGTCCGACGTTGTTCTTTCGGAGATACTCAATACACTGCTGACCAGCCTCGACAGTCTCAGTGACAAAGTTGTCGAGAGCACCGCAAGCTGTCGAGATAGCCACATCGTACTTCTGATCAATTGTACCAAGGTTGCCTAGACGTCCATGGAAGCCATCAATTCGACCAGATTCCTTCATGCGCATGAGAGCAGAAAGGACGTTGCCTCGAGCCTGCGTGTTAGACAAGCTTGAGCGGGCCTCGTCGGCCTTTTGGCGCGCGTTGGAAATCTTTGAACGGATCTTGGGCTCCTGCTCAGAGAGAACCTTGAGTTCCGACTTCATGTTATCTGCCTCTTTGAGAAGCTCAACCTTCTCAGCCTGGCAAGACTTGAGCTCGGCCTTCTTGGCAGTCTTGCCTTCCTCAATAGAGGCGATTTTGGTCTCAAGCTCCTCCAGGGCCACGGCGCCAGCGTTGGCCTTTTCTTGAAGGATGTTAAGCTCACTTTCAGCTACAGCAACGGCAGACTGCTTCTGGTTGATCTTCTCGTTCCATGGCTCCAGAGACTTCTGCAGCGCAGCAATCTGGTCAGAAAATTCCTGAGTCTTGCCCTTGAGGCTGTCTCTGATCTGAGTAAGCTCAGCTTCAGCAGTTTGGATCTGTTCCTCGAGCTCCGCAATCTCCTGGGTTCGGTTCTCGATCTCTTCGCCACACTGCTCAATGGTCTCGTCGGCTTCGGCAGATGTGGTTTCGGCGTTGGTAATGGCCTTCTCAAGCTTCTTGCGCTTGAAGTCCAAGAACTTGCGCTTCTCATCGAACTTGACACGCTCCTGCTCAAACTTGGCCATCTCCTTGACTAGAGCTTGCGTTGCCTTTTCTTGTACCTCGAACTCCTTGGCGCCCTTGGCATGGTCCTTCTCGAGGCCCTTGATGATCTGCTCACTGCCGTGATGCTTCTCTAGCTCGACGTCTAATTGAGCTTGCATCTGACTAATGGCTTCCTCTGTGACAGCGATATTCTCATTGCACTTGTGAATGAACAGCTGGTAGAGTGCAGATTGCTTCATAGCCAGCTCGTTTTCATCGCGGATGTAAGCGATGGCCTTATCCTTCTTGTCCTCAAGGCTGTTCTTTTCCTTCTCGACGTGCTGAACTCGGCCACTCTTCTCCATACACACATCGTTCAGAGTCTCCACCTCAGCGGCGGATTCTTCGATGGGGGTCTTGTACTTGGAGGTTCCGATAATGTCCTCAAGGTATTCGAGCAGACCGTCTTCGTGTTCGTTTCCAGCCTTGGCCTTCATCTGGGCGATCGACTCGACCTCACCCTGGAGAATCAGGAATCGCTTGTGATCAAGATCAACACCCCGATCACGAAGGAGGGTAGTGACTGTTGTAAAGTTGGATTCCTTGCCGTTGATGTAGTATTTGCTTGAGTTGTTTTTGAAGGCCTTTCGTGAAATGATAAGCTCTGAGTTGGGGATAACCTCGTGGCCACCACCGGGCTAGGCAAGTTAGTTTGGGATCGCATCTGGATATGAGATTCCTTACCTGGTCCATGACCTCCTGGAAGTACACAGCAACCTCGCAATGATCCAAGTTTGGATGCTGAGCTGAGTTATGAATTAGAGCAGAAATCTTGCCCTGTCGCATCTTGCTAGCTCGGAAACCGAAGACGAACAGCAGCGAGTCGATAACGTTTGACTTTCCAGAACCGTTGGGTCCCACAACGGACGAGAAAGATGCATGGAAAGGACCAACTTCTTGTCGGCCAGCGTAACTCTTGAAGTTCTGGAGAACGAGATGTGTCAAAACAATTCGAGACTTGGGCGTTATATCTTCGACAATTGGGATGGTCTGTGTCCGCGACTTCAGCACAATGTCCATTGGCTTCTCCATGATGGTGTCCATGGGTTTGATCGGCTTGATAGTCGCCTGGGTGTTGTCCATAACAGAAGAATTCATGCTGGCGTCGGTAACATCAGCTAATACAGAAGCTTCCGCTTGTGAGGGACTTGGCTTCGGAATTGCAGACGCAGGTGTTGGAGGAGGCTTTGGTGTTGCAGCCGTGGGTGTCGAAGGAGCAGAGTCCGCGACTGAGGAGAGGGATGATCTCGCTGTGCTCTTGCGCTTTCTAGGCGTAGGCGTAGGCTTGGCAGGAGAACTCGCCTCCGCCTTGAGTGTTGAATCGGCATCGACTTCGCTGGGCTCGACTGAGGCTGCAGGGGCCTTTCGTGGACGGCCTCTAGCCTTCGGGGCCGCAGCGGCAGCCGGCGCTGGAGTCGCTGATTTGCGTGCACGAGTCGCTCGTGGTTTCGGTTGAGGTTCCGGTTCTGGTTCGAAGTCCTCCTCCTCATCAGGGTTTCTGGTGCGGTTGCCAACATCGTCTTCGTCGTCAGAATCGATAATGGCGGTGCGCCTTGTTGCGCGCCTTGGCCTAACAGGGGAAGACATTGTGAAGGGTAATTCTTGTCACAGACAAGAGAAAAATGCGAAGGAGTGTATGTAAATAGCGAACAGTATAAACAAGCGACAGCTTGGTCGGTTGGTATGGACGTAGATACCTGGTTGACCGAGTTGTTGTTTCGAGGGAAGCTGTACAAATTAGATTGGTTGCGCCCCGCGTTTGTTTAGAAATGTCCAAATCGGTCGTGTAAACAATACGTACCAGCACAGGCCGCGGGGCGGTGGACAGCACGTGATCTCGCGACGGGGCCTTTTTGGCTTGGCCGTTTTCGCGATAGCTGCTGAAGCTTGAGAAGCTATCAAAACATTGCATTCGCTGCTGAACTGCTCATTGTGTTGTCGCTATACTATTATCCAACATGTTCGACTACACTAATATTCACGATGTCTTCACCGAGGGGTTGACGAACCCCTACGATCGCGAAACCCAACGAGAGATTGATGCCTCGCGCAAGAATTTCGACAACGCTCTGTTCATTGATCGTGTTTTGAGGGCCGTTGGAATCACCAAGGGTTGGTTTTCCTTGATAAACTGATCGCATCTTGCTGACTCAAACATTGTAGCCAAGATTTACCCTCCCAAGACCGACAATGCCTTGAAGCAATTGCACCAACAGATTTGCGAAGCTACCATGTCTACGCACCACAAGTTCTCTATTTTCTACTATATCCTCCTCGACTTTGATCGAACAGCAGGCCGCGAAAGCGTCTCCGACGCATTTGTGGATGTATCTGGTATGCCCAAGAAGTACCAGATCTTCATGAAGGGCTTGTGGTATCTGGATCACCAGGACTTTTCGGTAGGGTTTACGTTTGCCTCTGCCAATATCAAGACTGACAGAGTTCTACAGCGTGCGCTTGAGTATATCTCCCACCCGTCTCTTATTCCCGACTTTGCGGACGACATCATCACCGTGCTTGTCCGTTCTGCCGAGGATCACGACTACAGCATCGCGCTGTCATACTTTTACGCCGTCCAGCCTATTCTCAAAACCTCGACCGCTCTCGAACTTCTCTTCGATGCGATGGCAAACACCAACATCTCAGAAGCGCTCTTTTATTCCCGAACACACCCTCCTAATACCCGTGAGCTGCTCTTCCGCCAACTGATCGCCGTCGTTTTGAACAGCACAAAAGAAGAGCTTTCGGAGCGAGCCGGCCAACTGGCTTTCTTGCCATTCGATAAATCTGAAGAGGCATGGTTCGAGGAGTACCTACTGAATGGAAACGGAAAGAATCACAAGAAGGCCAAGGATACGCTTGTCATGCGAAAGATTGCTTGCGACCAGTTCTCCGAGGTATCGAAGATCCGTCATGGTGGCCACTGGTCCGGAATCCTTGAGGGCATCAAGGGCGGAATCAGCGGACATTCCGAATGAAGAGCTATTGATCTAGGAGCTGGAGCTTGTAAATGGTTGTGCATAGCGTCGGCGTTGATTGGTCATTTAGTGGTCCCCCAAATAGGAAAAGAATGCTGGAGACTTTGGAATTTAGCTTTACATATTGACTTTTCTCCTGCGTCATCGGCCCTTTGATTCAGATCGTATCTAACGGTGACTGACCCTTGTCCAATTATCTCTGTCCCTGGAGAGCCGCAATTTGTTTGAACAGTTGAGCCTCAGAGAAAAAGCTTGATCAATGTTTACAAATATCCCACTCACAATATCCCGATGGACTACCGAGAGGCGCCAAGCTGAAGCGCGAGGCGGAAATGTGAGGCGCCACTGGAAATTAAACGGATTTACGCATCCTCCAATGAGAAGTCGGTGTTCGCAGATCCTCCATCTCGGCTGCGGAACGAGGTAGATAAGCTCAGTGGAACTGACTGACATTGAGTTGATCCTCATCAGGGTCAAAGAAAAAATTGGAATGCCCATAAGTTTCTCCTATGACGGAATAATAAATTCTCTCAGACTATTACCCAAACACCAGGACATTATAGCATGAAATAATAGGCCTTATGAGGATACTATTATGAGTTGTGAGACTGCTAGGCACAGTATATACATAGACCAATTGTCCCTGCCAACACTCGAGAATGATTTTATTAGCTTGGATATCCTGGACTGTCAAGAAGTTAGGGATGCGACATGAACGGGAGGGCAATGAACCGTCATCCCGCTAGTTGGCCGAGACATTTTGAGTTTGCAGGTTTTGCAACCGTCCGATTTTTATTGCCGTAGCTTATTTTCGGAAGCTCTTCGCAAGCTTGCCTCAATGCTTACAAAACTCATCATCTACCAAAAACTCGGCAGCTTCGGGATTTGGACTAGATGCTGTGGCGGCCTTGGATCCATTATTACAGGGACATCATTAAAGGTCCGAATACCTTCGCGGCCTTATCTAACTTACAGATACATATTGAGATAAACTCAGCAAGGGCTCAGGTCCCTATCGCGAAACATGCATATCCATGCCTGCCATACTGTAGTTCCCGTGATATTGAGTCTGTTTGCAATTGCATGATGATGTTTGAAATGCAGGCCTGATGATTTAGCTCACACCACCTTTGTCACCGCGGTTCAACTTGCAATTGGATCGTTAGACAGAAAGTTAGCTACGCCTAAATAGGTAGGTTGTTTGTGCTTCGCAAATTCCCTGGAAGCTAGCTGAGAAGCGAGGCAACGGGCGATCAATGCGTGACATGCAGCGCCAGAACTGGCAGCTCATTGTCAAACGAGGCGCTGCGACAGGGACAGGCCTAACAGTGAACAATTGCCGCACTCACTGTGAGAGTGAAGATTTTTGCCACCCTGATCGTCATATCAATTCTCCAAATCAAGACGATCGTCTTATTTAGCACCTGATTCCATCAAATCAATTAGCTCGTCTTTTTAATTTATGGATCCAAAAGATTGGGTCGCCGAAATCCCCAGACCCGGCGAACATCATCATCACGAGCCTAGTCTTGGAGTCATCGTCCCCCATGGGGGGCGCCAGGGTTGACGATACCACGTAGTAGCGCGGTTTTTTTCTTCCTAACCCCCTTGAAGACTGTTTCAAGCATAACCGTTGGTTGCTGTTGATGATGGCCCGGTTTTCGGGCGGTGTCTGGGGAAGAGAAGAAAATGCTTAACCAGCCTGGTGGTCCCATCATTTTAATACTTCTCCATTTCTCTCTTTCTGTTTTTTGTGGTCTGGTTTCCGCATTCCATAGTCTTGCGGGGACTTTATCTGACACTTAACAATACATCCGACCATGCATCATGAGGGATGATACCCCCAACATTATTGCTTCGGCCGCCATAACTCTTCCTCTTGCGACCTTGGCACTCATTGCTCGACTTATTGCGAGGAGGATAACGAAAGCTGGATATGGCCCTGACGATATTTTGGCCGTTGTAGGCTGGGTATGTTCCCTCACGTGCCTACACAAATAACATCTAACTTTGATAAGGTGGGCTCATTGGCCTTGATGATCAATGGTATGATATGGATCAAGGATGGACTTGGAAAACCCATGGAGGTTGGACTTACAGACGACTTTACCTTTCGCGATAAGAACCGACTGGCCTGGATTCACATGTGGACGACGAGCTTCACTTACACCTTCGCCATCGCCTTCTCGAAGTTCGCCATCCTCGCATTTTACTGGCGTTTGTTCCAGTTCTCCGATATCCGAATACCCATTCAAGTCCTCTCATGCATCACAGTTGCATGGTTTCTGCTGCGACTTTTTATGGTGACATTACAATGTCTACCCCTCACAGTATTGTGGGATGGAACGCAAGAAGAGAAGGACGCCAAATGCCATATCAAGGAATCGACGTTCTTCTTCTCGACGGTGTTGACGCATGTTTTGATCGACTGCGCCATCCTTATTCTTCCCGCCATTGAAGTTGGAAAACTTCACCTTCCAAAGGGCCAGAAGTTTGCCGTCATTGCGTTGTTTACGTTCGGCGCCATGACCTGTCTGGCCTCCATCTTCGTCCTGATCGAATCCTTCAAGTTCCAGTCGGATTCTAAAGAGATGACGACACAAATGGGACTCCACTATGCCTGGTCCATTGCCGAGTGCAATTTTGCCGTGATTGCTGGTATGCTTTGGCTGTGTTCTGAACATGTCGAGTTTATACTGACCCCTGGACAGCTTGTCTTCCCATGCTTCGACCAGTCGCACGCAAAATCCTCCCCGGATCATTCCTCAGCTCAAAGGGTCAATCAACCCAAATCAGTGCACCATTCGGCGCCCCTTTCAGCAACGGCATCCGACTCACAGGCGTATCCAAGTCGCGATCCCGCGAAAACGACGGCGGCAGCTCAACGCATGACTTGACGAACAACCCGCCAGATATATACGACGTGGCTGACTGGTCACATGGTACGCAGACCACGATATCAAGCCCTTTCAGGAAATATACATCTGCCAAGGACTATGAAGGCAGTGAGACGGGAATCCGCGTGAATGAAGAGACAGCGGTTTCCGTGCAACGGCGTGATGATAGTGTATGAAACAGGGCGGCGACCCTTGGCGTTTTGGATACCACGTCGGCGAGGCTGGCTTTACCTTAGATACCACTGGATAATACCAATCTGAATCCTAACAGAATATGTTAAAACAGATAATAGCATGTCGTATGATACACCTTCATGGTTTCGTGACGTGTGCCTCAATGCTGCAGGTTCAAACTGGGTTCGTACCAGCACCACGGTACCGGCCCGCCAGCCCCATTCTTAATCCTTAGCAGCAGTCCAGCTGAAGCTTGATCAATGGAAGTATCCAGACCCATTACACTGGAAACGTGGGACACTGGGGAGTTAAGTATCACCAGTTTAAAATGTGTATGCCTGAGGCATAAAGTCTTGGTGAAGCATCCCAGCTCGCTATGCCGAACATTGCCGCAGCTATTACTCACCTTAACTCACCTTGCTCCGTTCTTTGCGGAGCCGATTATCCAAAATGAGGAATTATAGGCATCGCGAATCTATTTTATCGGCGATGGGATTGTTAAGCCGAAGACGTCTCGGTGTTTCATCTGCAATTAGACCACGCTGAATGGCTGGGATAAAGGACACAATTAATGTACTGCCGGCCATGTAAATCGTCACGAACTTCGCTGTCGGTCTTCAATATCCGACGCAACTGTACTAGCTCGGGTGTTCTCGTTTGAGCCCCATTTGGGCTGGAACTTTACGGAGAATGGACGCTCACCTGGGTAAGCTTTGGAAATTCAAGGTGAGTGAGTGAAGTTCCTAAGGTCAAAGGTCGGGTAAAGTGACGTATTGCAAAAAGAGATTCAATTGCTTCAATCAGGTACAGCTCAAAAGAACATCAAGACTCGAGTTTGTAAAGTCGTCTAGCTTCTATGATAAACATTTGATCTATTATACCCTGTAAACATTAATACATCCCCGTTGTCCGTATAACAAACTCCCCAAGGTACTGCAAGTCCGTGCGATGCCCTCAGAAGCTCGGCCCGCTTAATTCAGAACTTGTTGTCTTTCCCCACGATCCCATCTCCATTCTTCTTCCACCTCTTCCGCCTCTACGTCAACTCCTCCCTCAACCTTCAAAATGGCTTCCTTTATGCGCATGAAGGCCGCCACAGGCCTGTCCGGCCTCTCCCGCGTCGCCATTTCTCGATCACCCATCGCCGCCCTTTCCCACAGCGCAAGCCTCTGCCAGCGCGGTGTCATTGATCCCCAACGTCGCCTGTTCAGCAACTCCAGCGTCTTCAATGGCTCGTATATCGTCTCTGTGCCGCCGATGGCTGAGTCTATCACCGAGGGAACATTGGCTAGCTTGCCCAAGAAGATTGGCGAGGCCGTTGAGCAGGATGAGGAGATTGCTAGTATCGAGACCGACAAGATTGATGTTCTTGTGAACGCGAGTGAGCCTGGTGCTATCGCCGAGTACTTCGCTGAGGAGGGCGATACCGTTGTTGTTGGACAGGATCTTGCGCGTATCGTGACTGGTGAAGATGCTGGTTCTGTTAAGAAGCCTGAGGGCGAGGAGACAAAACCTAAGGAGGAGTCCAAGGAGGAGTCAAAGCCTGCTGAACCTAAGGCTGAGGAGAAGCAGTCTGCTCCCGCTGCTGAAGCTCCCAAGCCTTCAAAGCCTGCTGAGTCCAAGCCTGCGCCCAAGGAGTCCAAGCCTACACCTCCCGTTCAGGGCTCATCCAGCGGTCCTAACCGAGGCGAGCGAGTCGTAAGTATCCCAAATACGCCTATAACATCCGTAACTTACCATTTTGTAGGAGAAAATGAGCCGTATGCGAAGGACCATCGCCGCCCGTCTCAAGCAATCCCAAAACACCTGCGCCTCCCTGACCACCATTCAAGAAGTCGACATGACCAACCTAATCGCCTGGCGCGCCAAGTACAAGGAAGAAGTCATGGAGGAGCACGGCGTGAAGCTTGGTTACATGGGTGCTTTCACAAAGGCTACCACTCTCGCAGCCCAGAAGGTTCCTCAGGTCAACGCTGCTATCGATACCGAGAAGGAGATCATCACATATCGCGACTACGTGGATGTTAGCATTGCTGTTTCGGCGCCTAAGGGTCTTGTTACCCCTGTGTTGAGAAATACGCATAACATGAGCATTGTTGAGCTGGAGAGGGAGGTTGCTATCGCTGCTAAGAAGGTAGGTTTCCTGGATGAAAGGGTGGAATTTATGCTGACGGTTTATAGGCTCGTGATGGCAAGCTTACTATGGAGGATATGGAGGGCGGTAGCTTCTCCATCAGCAACCCCGGTATCTTCGGTTCCATGTTCGGAACTCCTGTTATCAACTACCCCCAGGCCGCTGTCTTCAACATGAACGGCATCCGTCAAGAAGTCGTCGCCATTAATGGCGAGGCTGTGATCCGACCCGTAAGACCCCATTTCCCCAACATCCTGTCCAATGCTAATATTTTGCAGATGATGTACATCAGCTTGACCTATGACCACCGCCTCATCGACGGCAGAGAGGCCGTCACCTTCCTGAACACCGTGAAGAAGCATATTGAGGATCCTTCGCGTATGCTCCTTGTCTAAAAGTTGCGGTTCATTTGTGTTCTAGCGCAATTGGGTTTAGAATTGTATCAGCATTGTAGAGCTGCCTGACTGGCGCTTGTGTAGAGTTGGACTAATACAGGCGTTTGACTGTCCTACATGAGTTTTCATCGCTGGCTGAGACCTCATTTGTCTCGCACCATGCCTCCGTATTTAAATGTTGGCCCTTGGGACGGCATTTGACTTCCGGTCATGACTCCAATCTTCACAGGGAGTGGTTGCTCTGCCGTGATCTCGCTCTTCATACAAACCGTTCCGCCTTTCTCAACAAGAACCTCCCAAGTCTTTTGTTTTTCCTCCTCCTGGAAAGCTGAAGTGCGAATATTGTACGTCTGACCGGCATACAAAGGCGACAATGCCCTATATGTGATATCCCTTAGACGTTGGCCGCTACCGTGGGTGTCTCGCCAGTAGTCCAAAATGTTAATGAGATTGAGAGGTCCATGAACAACTTCAGCTGGATGACCTTCGACGTTCTGAGTCCAGTTTTGGTTGTAATGTATCATATGGGCGTTGAATGTCAGGGCCGAGAACCTGAAGAGTCCAACTGGGGACCATCGTAGTTCTCTAATAGCATGACCTGGTCTGTTAGTCGGTGATTGCCTCACCTTCGGATGTACGCACCTTGGCTCTTTTTCCCCACCAGATCTCTAATCGATGATGGTCCATGAACTACATTGTCGAGGGGTGTTGGCGCCACGTTCAAAGGTCTTGGGTCAATCTCGGGTCTAAAAATCCAAGATCGACGATCTGTCAACGCCAATCCCTTGGGACCCCAAAACTCCTTCTCAACTTCGACTAGAACCATTTCCATAGCTGATCGACTCTTCTTTGGCGTTGCACTTAGAAATTTCGTCCTTTCTTCAACCTGATCACCTACACGGAGTGATACGTCGCTTGCCCATGTCATCTGACCTCCCGCCCACATCCTCCTCGTGAAAGGCGCAGGGGCATTGAACGTCGTATCACTTCCATCAGCACCAAGTTCTGTCTCTGTCCCATTGGGAGTGAAATATGCCAGGTGATAGCCTGGAGGTACAGGTGTTCCTTCAACAGGCGCTTGCTCAGACACGTCTTGGCCGTCGAGATCTGGCCTATTAAGCGTGAGAGATAGTTTTTGTAGCTGATTCGCATCAAGTAATTGACGACGAATGACGGTTTTTTCGGAGAAGGTCTCTAGTAAGCGGGAGGCTGCTTCAGAGGCAGTGGCCTTGACATTGCGGAGACGCGACATGATGAGCGCGCAATGTGTAAGTGAGTTTTATGCGGGGTGAAGTTGGAGAGGGGAAGACGTAAATGGGCGTGTTTGGTAATCGGCCAATTGCCCAGGTTGCCGATGTTTGGTCGGGACTCTAAGACATTATGCTCCAGAAATAAGCAGGGTGGTTTTCATGGCAAAGAGTTCTTGACTTTATGGTTAACTATTCCAAGGCTTGAATTGAATTATACTACTCAAACTGGTCATGCGACAAGAACGTTTACAGGGACGCGTTCATATCATAGCCCATTGGCTCTTCACAGGTCGACGACCACTCAATATATACTATACACCATCAGATACAGTTTAGTTACGGCACTAATTAACATATTCAACTCCCAATCATTGTATCAAAGCAGACATAGCGACGAATCCTCAATTGCTGGAATTAAAGATGGCCGGCTCCACTTTCGGCAGGCGGTCAACTTCCGGGTACAAGGGAGTCAATCTCCGACCAATCACAGCGCGCCCATTATTATTCTGGCCAGTTTCCCCAGGAATTTTTTGTGACCCATCTCCGAGGCCGGACGATGAAGCTATCCCCAACCTAAAACTCGTTCTCTTGTCATCCCCTCGACATTGTCGTTTCCTCGCTCCAGAATTGACTTTCTGGTATGGTACTTGCTCTTGGTCCTGAATATCGTCTTGCATAATGGTTGCCTTTGTATGTGATACTCCATTGAGTCCTGTCTGCGATGACTACCATGGGCTTGGGATATTATGCCCCGCCACTTCCCTCCAATTGTTCAGAACCTGTACTGACTGTTTAATGTGTAGAGGAGAGCTGTTGCTCTCAATGCCGTCGTTGTCGCGCGGCTCCAGTCCCGAGCATTGACGTCCCGCTCTCGATCCCTCGCCGTCGCCGCATCCCAATACCGCGCCTACACATCCCCAAGCTCACGACGACAATACGCTTTCCACTCTCAACTCGAGAATGCTCCTGCTCCTTCAGCTTTCCAGTACCAGCGAGCCCCCGTGGTAGAGAACCCCCAGACTCTCATCGAGAAGATCGCCCAGAAGTATGCTGTTGGTCTCGCTCCTGGCAAGAAGATCAAGGCTGGAGACTATATCACTCTTGCGCCGCACCATTGCATGTCTCACGACAACACATGGCCTATCGCAAAGAAGTTTATGGAAATTGGTGCTTCTAAGGTTCATAACAACCGTCAAGTTGGTGAGTTGTGCCCTGGGCGTTCAACCCCCATGTCTTCTTGCGATGATGCGGACACTAATGTTTTGAAGTTTTCACCCTTGACCACGATGTTCAGAACAAGTCAGAGAGCAATCTCAAGAAATACAGCCTCATTCATGAGTTTGCTGAGAAGCATGGCGTCACAAACTATCCTGCTGGCAGAGGCATTGGACACCAGATCATGGTTGAGGAAGGTAAGGACCCTGGGACGCCGGGTACTCGAGCAGGATGCTAATAAACATATAGGATATGCTTGGCCAGAGACTGTTTGCGTCGCCAGTGATAGTCATTCTAATCATTATGGCTCTGTTGGTGCACTCGGCACGGCGGTTGTTCGTACAGATGCTGCTTCTATCTGGGCTACTGGACAAACCTGGTGGCAGGTTCCTCCTATCGCAAAGGTCACATTCACCGGCATTCTGCCTCCTGGCTGTACCGGAAAGGATGTCATCATTGCTCTTTGCGGTCTCTTCCGAGACGACCAAGTGCTGAACCATGCTATCGAGTTTGCTGGCGGCGAGAGCCTCCCTATCGATGACCGTATGACTATTAGCAACATGACAACAGAATGGGGCGCGCTCGCTGGTGTTTTCCCTGTTGATGAGATGCTTATCTCATGGTATCGTGGTAAGGCTACTACAAATGCCATGTTCGGCGGTTCTTCCAAGGATCGTATCAATCACAAGCGAATCGACGAGCTAGAGCAGAACAGACTGTCTGCTGACCCTGGTGCCACATATGCCAAGGAGCTGTACCTCAACTTGTCTACTCTCTCTCCAATTGTCGCTGGTCCCAACTCAGTCAAGATTGCTACTCCTCTCAAGAACCTTGAGGCTGAGAACATCCCCGTGGACAGGGCTTACCTCGTCTCCTGCACCAACTCTCGTGCTTCTGATATCGCTGCTGCTGCTCGCGTCTTCCGTGAGGCGGCCGCAGCGGGCAAGCCTGCTAAGATTGCGGAGGGTGTCAAGTTCTACATCGCTGCTGCTTCCATCCTTGAGCAGCAGATCGCTGAAGAGGCTGGTGACTGGCAAGTCCTGGTTGATGCCGGTGCAACCGTCTTGCCATCCGGCTGTGGACCTTGCATTGGTCTGGGAACTGGTCTTCTCGAGCCTGGTGAGGTTGGTATCAGCGCCAGTAACCGTAACTTCAAGGTGAGCAATTCTGCCCAAGCGCATGTACTAAGCTAACAAACCCAGGGCCGCATGGGTTCCACCGATGCCAAGGCTTACCTCTCCAGCCCTGAAATCGTTGCCGCCAGTGCTCTGCAAGGTAAGATTGCTGGTCCTGGCTGGTACCAGAAGCCTGAAGGTGTCGAGAAGGTCATTATTGGTGAGGGAAGCGGTGACTACGTCGCTGACAAGGCTTTGTCTATTGAGGATGCTCTTGACAAGATCATTAACGAAGCCGATGCCTTGATCGCTGCTGCTGAACAGGCTGAGGGTGCCGCTGAGGAGAGCAGTTCTGCAGCCGAGGCTGGGGAGGAGTCCTTGACTGAGATTCTTCCTGGTTTCCCTGAGAAGGTTGAGGGTGAGATTGTCTTTTGTGATAGCGATAACATCAATACCGATGGCATCTACCCGGGTGAGTCAAGCTAGCATCTTCTGCAAAGACTAAACTAACAGCTCAATAGGCAAGTACACATACCAGGATAACGTATCAGTCGAGAAGATGGCCGAAGTCTGCATGGAGAACTACGATACAGAGTTCGGCAAGGTCGCCAAGGCCGGCGACATCCTCGTCACAGGCTTCAACTTCGGCTGCGGTTCATCGAGAGAACAAGCCGCAACCGCCATCCTCGCCAAGAAGATCCCCCTCGTTGTCTCTGGTAGCTTCGGAAACATCTTCAGCCGCAACAGTATCAATAATGCCCTCATGGGCGTCGAGGTTCCCCGTCTTGTTGAGCGTCTTCGAGAGACATACAAGAACGACACCGATAAGCCTTTGACGCGTCGCACGGGCTGGAAGCTTGTCTGGGATGTTCGTCGCTCCAAGGTTGTTGTTACTGAGAAGGATGGATCTTCGTGGGAGCAGAAGGTTGGTGAGTTGCCTGCTAACGTGCAAGAGATCATTGCTCGTGGCGGTCTTGAAAAGTGGGTTAAGTCTCAGATTGAGGCTTAAATGTTTGGGATTTGTGTAATATAGAGGGTATTTAGATGTTGGAATAGTAAAAGTCCATTTGAACATACCCGTGTATCCCCAAATCCTTGCTCAGTAACTCCGAGGCAACTCAAGTACCTTCTCACTGATATAGTTCAATATCATCTCCCGACTAACAGGCGCAATTCCCGGAACAAGACACCCACGGAACCACCTCTCTACATCATACTCCATTGCATATCCCATTCCTCCATGCGTCAACACCGCTCTCTCACAAGCTGTAAACGCCGCTTCGGCAGCCATGTATTTGGCGCTATTCGCCGCAATCCCAATGTCATCCTGTCTCACCGAATCATCCGCCTTACTCTGATCATACAGTCTTGCAGCGTGATACGTTGCTAGCTTAGCGCTCTCGAGCTTCATGTATGCATCAGCGAGGGGATGAGCGATGGCTTGATTCATCCCGATTTGGCGCTTGAATACAACGCGTGTGCGAGCGTATTCACTTGCTTTAGAAAGCGCTGCGTAGCCTAGACCGAGGGCTTCACCAGCGAGCAGACAGCGCTCAGCGTTCATACCATGAAGGATCATCTTGAAGCCCTTGTCTTTTTCGCCAATGATAGATGATGCAGGGATGTTATAATCGTCGAAGAAGACCTCGTTTGCATCGACTGCTCGACCGCCCATCTTCTTGATCCTGCGCATTTCGAGACCTGGTTGACTCCGGTCGAGATCAATGCAGAACAGAGACAGACCTTCGCTAGGCTTTTTGACTTGATCTAGCGGTGTTGTTCGAGCGAGGAGGATCATCTTGGAAGCAACTTCTGCGCAGGTTATCCAGATCTTCTGACCCGTTACACTGAAAGACGCGTCTGAGTTCTGCTTCGCTGTTGTTTCCAGCCGGAGTGTATCAAGACCAGCGTTAGGTTCTGTAACACCAAAGCATACACGGTACTCCCCGGATACGATCTTCGGAATAGTTGATTCCAATTGTTCTTTCGTCCCAAACTTGGCAAGAGGCTGCGTCGCGTAGACATTCGCATGTATACTCTGCGCCCCAGCCATACCAGCCCCAGACTCAGTAATAGCCTGCATCATCATCGTCGCCTCCGAAATTCCCAGACCAGAACCGCCCATAGACTCAGGAAGTGCAATGCCCAGCCAACCGGCCTTCGCAAGAGCGGCGTGAAACTCCTTCGGGTCTTTTTCGTCCTGGTCACGTTCTTGCCAGTACGTGTTGGGGAATTCGGAACAGACTTGGCTCACGGCTTCTCGGACCATGAGCTGGTTCTCTGTGAAGCCAGCCATGCTCATGAGGTTTCTTCTATTTGAGAGTGTGAAGGTGGATGGTCGTCCGGCGTGGGACACTGGGCGGCCGAGGCGCTTGAAGCAGCTTGTAGCTAATCGCGGCATTGTAGCGGTCGGGTTGACAGTGTTGTTCAATTGAGTATTGGGGATTGTTTTCTCCGTGGAATTGATCGACTTATCATCTCAATTGGTCAATTTGTTTGACGAAAATGAAAGAGACTGGGGTGTTACTCTTGTTGGTGTATGATGATGAGATGCGGAGGGCGCAGCGAGTGTACCCCAATTGCAGGGTCGTCGATCTCAGCCACTCGGATGAACTTGCCGCCTCAGCTCAACGGCAAGACAACTTGCCATCAATCACTCGTCGAAACAACTTCACGATACTTTTACAGACGCATGAGCACTTTCTCAATCAACTCTAGTTTGGTGATCGCGCAATTGACATTACTAACGCCAAGACATGAAAGGTCAGTTGAATAATGAAGCCAGCGAAAGGATATATGAAGTTTCTTGAGTACATGATATTCTACACTCCCAATTTATAGCTTCGACTTGGGCTTGGTGACAACTCCAACACACTTGATCTCAATGTTGGCGTTCATGGGAAGACTCTTGACGGCAACGCATCTACAGAGAGTTAGCATTCACATTCCATCGTTATTTTTGTGACCAATTGACTCACGTTCGAGCAGGCTTGAGGTCACCCCAGTACTCTCCATATACTTCGTTCATCTTGGCATAGTACTTCATATCAGACAGGTAGATGTTAACCTCAATCACATCGTTGAGACTTGAACCAGCCTCATCGAGAATAGCACCGAGGTTGCTAATAATTTGGCGCTAAACACCCAATCAGCAATTGAAATCATATATTCATCAATAATTGACTTACTGTGTGAGCCTCAATGTCTCCATCAATGATCTTGCCAGTCTTGGGGTCCATGGCGACTCCGCCCGAAGTGAAGACAAACCCATTGGCGATGATGGCCTGGTTCATCAAGTACGCGGGCACAGCCGGGGCTTTCTTGGTAGAGACAGGTGTTCGTGTCATTTTTGGGTCTGTAAAAGATGAACTGTTTTGTTTCTTTGGTTGATGAAGCTTGAAGCCTGGTGTTGGAGCGCGAAATGTCGATGTAGCGTAGATCGTGGGGTGCAGATTTGTAATCCGAAGACCCTTGATATCCGGCTCCCGGATCGGCTCAAGAACGACATAGCCTAGAGATGTGATTGGCAACTAGTTTAATCTAAGTAGTTGAAATATTTCCATAATATGCGCTAGCAAGTAATTTTCTAAGAAATAGATTTGTAGCTACTCCATAGTCATGCATTTATAATCTAGAAAGCGGGGAAAGATCATGAAATTAATGGAGATTACCTTCGGAATTAGATACTACCTATACGTAGAACGAATCAAGCAAGGGTCTGTAAGTAATAACGAATCTTCTGATATATTACAAAGTAGCTGATAAGGAATTAAAATGGGCATCTACTACTCATCCAAAATATGGCAATGAAGTACTATATCAACGAATTATTACTCTAATTAAGATTCATGTTGCTAATCCGAAATTTTATCAACTCGTGCTCCCTTACTTCACCTGACATTCCCACATCAGGTTCGATAGCTGGACTTATTCTAGCTATGTTATGTAAAAAGACCCTCGGCGGCCAGTCTTCTATTTTTCATACATGGTATGATTGTTTTTGAGTTATATAAGTCGTCAAGTTTTCAAATATCTTTCAAGAGTTCAAATCTCTGTCTCAATAGCGCGATAAACTGCGGAACTATTTCTTTAAAACGATATTCTTAATATGGCCACCAGTGTATGATGGATGTGCATGCGAATTGCCGTTACTGTATCTCAATAGTCAAAGCGTACAGAATCAGGCCAAGCATCTTGACTTTTGATTCGCCTGTGCGTAGCCAACATGCAAGATGACGGGGGTAAAGTTGTTGGTTGTTGGTTCAGATTGCGAGAATATCTCATCGGAATTCTCTTTCCTGTTTCATTGCGTAAAGTAGTCATTCCTAAATTCCTTCAGAACTGAGCACAGCCGGTCATGTGCGACAGCCAAGAGCGTTGGCTTCGGCATTTCATCTTACCGACTTCTAGATATACTTACAGACAACTGTCTCGAGATGCAGAACAGCCCAGGCAACAAGCGCGGGGTTCAACTAGCTTACCAGCCTGTAGGACCTCATAACTCAAACGAGCAATGGAAACCAAACTTTTGCAGCAGTATCCCATGGTCCGGGGTCTCTGGGATCATCATCACTATGCTGTCTGCTGTGGGCAGCATCATCGCTTTGTACTCGGCCAACGGAGAGTTGGTCGACTCCTGGCCGAATAAAAGTAGACTGATTCAGTTGACCGTAGTGCTTGCCATTCTCACCGCAGTCGGCAACATTGGTCTTGGTATAGCCTTCACTGAGGGCGCAACACTCACTTGGTGGGTCAAAATGTCGCAAGGCGGAACGTTTGGCGAAAGTCATCGCTATTGGGGGCATAGTTTCAGTGCCTCGAAGTCAATACTGGGGCTTGTGCATCGACGTATCAGCAAAGTTACCTTTGCTTCCATCTTGATGGCGTTGCACTTTGCTAACGGACCCCTGATTCAACGAGCGACACGGATCACGACAGATCTCAGTACGCAAAAGGCAACTTTTCATGCTGCCTTCTCGCCAGATCAGTTCGATCAGCCAGCCGCGTACTACTTGACCCGATCATGAGGTATAAGCACATTGTCGAGTAATTTCTCACGTGTCGTGTTGGCCTATACCAACCGCGACCCAATGAGACTGGAACTCAAGGGTTGTGATGGCAGCTGTTCTGGTGCTCTGGTCGGAGCAGGGTTCGGTGTGGAGTGTATGAACGAGAATCAGAGCTATTACATTGATTATTATGAGGCTGAGCATGGCGGAGGTGTATGGGTAGTTGGCGGTACAGAGCTATCCTTCGATGGCATGGTGGCCCCGGAGCTTGTAAAACTTGTCGCAACATACAAGAGCGAGCCTGGTGCCAAGGGAAACCTCACTGTTACTACTTGTCTTCTCAAGAGTGCACAGGTCCGCTATACCATTACTTACGCCAATGGCACCATTATACTCAAAGGGATTAAACTCCATCGCCGACGGAACCGAGAACCGAACTGAGAAAATGCTGTATCCGAAAGAAGTAACTTCAGGTATGGGCAGTTGGCCGTCTCTTCTTGGGGGTTCTACTATGCTCAGTCGAATCTCTCCACCAGTAACATATCTCTATATAACACGGGCTCGATAGCCGTGCAGAGAACAGGACCTATGGGCTTCCTCTACAGAAGTTCTGGTGATGAAACGCTTGGGACCCTCAACACGACATGGTCTGACCCTACACGATCTATCCTCGAAGCCTTCCATGAAATGGCTTTTCGAACAGCCCTTGCTTTCTCCAACTCTTCCTTTGAACAGGCTGTTCAAGGAACACAGCAGCGAATGACAACTAAGTACGCCATCAACAAACCGTTTCTAGCAGCTTCGCTGGTCATCACTTTTTCCAATACACTGGCTATCATGTTTCTATATACAGGCTTCTGGCGTCTGGGCCGGCCTGTGTCGGCGAGCCCTCTGGAGACTGCAAAAGCATTCAATGCACCGGCGATGATCGATGCGGACAGACTCGAGGATGCTGATGACCTTTCAAAGAGATTCGAGGGCAAGATTGTCAAATATGATATCGGACGGGCCAAGATGATGATTCGTGAAGAAGAGGCAGAGTGAAATTGGGACCGTATTTTAATTTTCTGAAACAGAAGGAGCATTTTAGAAGAGACAAAGGGGGTTTCGATTCGAAAACATCAAAAATACGTGGTTCTCGTGGTCTAGTTATATAACCAAACTATTGTGTAGCTTTGTTGACCTTCTTCGTTGTTCGCATTTGTATCTACTATCCACTATCTGAAGGACTTCTAATTACCAAGCTATGCTTAATAAGTTAAATAAACACACTTACCTGCCCAGCCACCCTGAACAACGACCTTATCAAAAATCCAGTTCCCAACATCCCTCCGGCTAACAGTAAACCCAATTTGAGGGCCTGGTTCCCCAGAGTGGTCATTGTAATCCTCCTCAGTCCCCCATTCCCAGCCCACTCTGAGCTGGTCATCGCCCTTCTCCACTCCATCCGTTAAAATCAAGGGCCGCATAATAACAAAATCCCACAACTTCCTACCATCAGGCGCCATAATGACCTTTTCCATTTGTTTTTTATCAGCCAGAGGCCCGCCCAGAAAGTAGTGGTATGGAAGGTAGATAGGTAAAGGAATCCCACGATTTCTGCCGCAACCTGCCGTACTGATTGCAACAAGAAGAGGCTTCTTGCCAGTGCTGGTACTTTTGATGGAAGGCTCTGAAAGGTTGGCTAGTGCAGTGGATATGGTATTCATGGCATCTTCGGTAATAGTTGGATCTGTGAGTGGAAATGGTCTGATAAGACTCCACTGGAAAGTCGGATAGGCACCAACACCGCTAAGAATGAAGTCGACAACGAAGGCTTTGTTTGTTGGGCTGATAAGGGTTTGTTGGACGATTGTGGGATCTTTGATATCTCCCTGATATATGATGAGACATTCGTCAATAGTGGCCAGTGAGATATTGTGTTTGTTAGTGAGGATATCTCGCAGTTTCTGGGGAGTTCTGGCGACTTGAAAGGGTTAGTTATAAGCTATCTCACAGTATTAAGACTGTGGACGTACGAGCTGTGCAATAGTAGCCTTCTCTCAGTGCGCTTGCCAAGGCTGCTGCTACGCATCCGCCAGTAGCACCAAAGCAAGCGATGGTTGGTTTTTGTTGAGCCATTTGTTATCTTGATTCTTGGAGGAAATGTCCGTGTATAATATTGGAGGTATTATAAGAATATGGTAGTTATTCAATGTCGGCTCAAGTATTGAGGGTTGAGAGTTTCTCTGGGTTATGAGCTGGATGTGCTGTTTCGAGTTGAGCTTTGCAGTTGGAAAGCTTGTATTCGTGTCTTGAACCGCTCAGAGTCATGAATGCGCGCGCATTATATAGTATATCAACTAAACCAGGGCATTATTCTTCAACACAGTCAGTTCGAGGATTGGTAATACTATAACTGTATCTAGTCCGAATACGCGTTAGCGCGTAACGCACTTGCATGGCGCTATCCAAGAAGGACGCCTCTTTCAAGCAACTCCTTACCAACATAAGCATTTAATTGATTTCTTGAAATTTCAATTTGGACATTCGGAGCTTCAGTCCATCCGCTCTAACATCATTCACGGACCAACTTAACGATTTCTAAGCCGAATTCAGGTCTTGGTTTTGTGCCGAACCGCAAGCTCAGGGTTGCATGACTTCTGGGATGGATACTGATAAGGACGATTGGAGCGGCGTCTCTAATCCCACAGAGAGGAAGAAAATACAGACCCGACTGCGGCAGAGAGCATGGCGCAAGTCTGGCCACTTTCTTGATTGAAAATCGTTACTCATCTGACAGGCATACAGGGGAAAGAAAACGAGTCACTGGCGCCTCTGATAAATCAGCACAAAGCACCACCCTCCAATGGCAAGGCCACGGTGTGCTCGTTGCCGCTGAACGGCATCTGCCACGGCAAAATAGCCCTTCTTCCAAAGGACTACCTGGAAATAATGTCGTTACAGCCTCACTGTGCCAAAATATATTACCAGAGCTAAATAAACATGTCTCATTTGAAGGAGAGAGGCTCATACCGCCTCTGATACCTTACTCGACACCCACTTCGCTAGGGCAGTTACCGCTTTCAATCGACTTCCCACTCTCAGCAGACCACTGCCTCATCACACTTGTTCAGTACAACCTCGTCCGCGCCATGATACAAAATATGAGCATCCTTTCCCTCCTTCACCATCTTCCGCCAGGTTGCAAAGATGCTTTTGGTGTCTATGAAATCGAAATCGTGGCATCACTCGAAATCCCGCGGGACCTCCACTCAACGCACTTACAGCACTCAGAACCGCCACAATTTTGGATCAGTGCTATCCCATTTCCATCCCTTCGGGACAATCTCATTCTCATGGCTGATAAATACGATACTCAAGAGCTTCTCTTGGACCTAGGACTAAGGATATATGAAGGCTTCGATGACGTTGAGCGATGTGGCTTCCTGGTATGGGATAACCCCTGGTGTGGAGCCGGGTGGGAAGTGAGTGAGGGTTTTGTAAGACGTTGGGGTTTCTTGCTGAAAGGTTGCCAAGAAGTAGTTGAGTCAACGAATCGCTGGAGGCAGATCCGTGGGGAGGATCAGCTAGATATTGAAATCTAGAAACCACTCTTTTTCGACGGATCTGAAGCCCCTGCCAACGCGACACGAAGGTTTCACAGTGACAAGTGATCAGACGCCAAAATGAATATAAAGCTAATAATTCATTAATAGAGGAGTAATGAGAGTTTGGTTTAAATAAGGCTACGGCATGACTTAGGCTTTAATAGTATCTTATCAGCCATAGCTAATTATAAGCTATAATACTTATTATTAATATAATTATTATTAAAGTAATTAGATACTTAGCATTAAAAGATAATGTTATAAAATATATAAGCTAATTATAAGTAAAATTATTAATATTAAAAGGTAAAAGTTTTATTAAAATATTAAT
>JABCJY010001627.1:0-30511 GCA_013184415.1 Fusarium concolor | reverse complement strand
CATCAAACGTAAGGGACCAGCCTGACCTCTACAGTCATGACATCTTCGGTCAACTCAGATACTGGCGATGTCACGATACGTTATCCACGACAATCAGCTCTGTCAATGGGAACTAACAGAGCAAATAGTAGCAAAGCATGTTGATCCTAGTGATCTTGGCATATTCTGTAACAATCAGCGGTCATTCATAGTTGAAGATCTCGCGATTACAAGTTAGCCGCGAGGTGAATTTGCGATGCTGATTGGTTGAGAAAGTTCCCTGGCTGGCCGAGGTTTAGGAGGCTCTGCTCCTAGTACGGTGCTACAGCATATCTAGAAATGGGTAGTAAAAGGAATCCCGCACTCAGACTTTAGCAGGCCATTCATTGGCAGGGTCATGGTGGGTTGTCATTGTCAACACCAACATCAACGGTGAATGACAAGCTTCGAAGAAAAGTTCCGTGCAGCGGGAGGTGAATTGAAGTCATTCGTGCCTCTGGATGCACTTGCAGCTTAAGAAATACTAGAAAATATACAAATGCTGTAGAAATGTTATTGTGGATGCATCCTCGATATCATGCCGTTGAGATGCTGTCTCATTAATAAGCGTATGCCCCCCCACAATCGGGGTTTTTTCCATCCGCCTGGCCGGTAATAAACACACGTCGTTTAAGCATGCACGCAATTGACTCGCTGATGGTTCGTTCTAGCTATTGGATACTAAAGCATCGGGATTGCATCACTGATTATAGAGGCATCGCCAGAGATGGTCTGGTGCAAGTCGTTTTTATACCTTGTGCGGTTTTTGACTAGAAAGTGTGACAACGATGATTAACTTGTGCGTCTTTCTTTACTCTCTGTAAGTCTGCTCGTCGATATATTGTCGCTATTCCTTGGGTTTGTATGCGTCTCATGCTAGTGAGCATTAGATGTAACCCACGACAAGGATGTTGTCATGTACGTATGTATGTTGAGTTACTGGGTGGAGCAACTCAAGGACCGACAGCCTAACTCAAGTCAAGACAAGACCCTTGCAGCGGTGACATTCTTGAGCGGCCGATTCTGATCTTTTCTTACTTATACATAACGTATATCAACTTGCTAGTTCCTCTCTATTTCACTCATTACGGACTTGTCTATCAAAAATTGAATTTATCTTTCTTAGTCAGAATTACACAAGTCGTTGATTGACGACTTCAACACCCTTCGATCCACTCCTTATATCGCCTGCTCATCATCACTTTTCGGAGAAATTACCATGGCTTCAGCTTCAGCAGGACACGGGAGAGGCGGTGATCAAATGGCTTCGCCGCATCCAAAAAGAGAAGCCTGGTGGAAAATTCACTTCTTTCGTGGCATGGCTAACGATATCCGTCGACGATTACCATACTATGTTAGTGACTGGACCGATGCCTGGGACTATCGTGTAGTACCTGCGACAATTTATATGTACTTTGCCAAGTGAGTCTGCCTATGTATCCTTCCTTTTTTCTCCCTCTGCTCGATATGACACGTGATTGCTGACTTCTTATCAAGTATCCTACCTGCTCTGGCTTTTTCCCTCGATATGTTCCAAAAGACAGGATCAAACTATGGCGTCAACGAAGTCTTGCTTTCTTCTGTCCTGGGGGCTGTCATATTCTCTCTTTTCGCTGCGCAGCCGCTTGTTATTGTGGGCGTGACGGGTAATTTGACCTCTGCCCTACTACAAGAAGTTGTTTGTCTAACCGCTTGACTACAGGCCCAATCACCGTCTTCAACTAGTGAAGCCACTCTCTGTTCATACAAGTTTCGTTGCCAGAGAACTAACTGGGACTCAAGCACAGTATATGATATTATGAAACCAACAGGCGTCAACTATATGGGTTTTATGTGCTGGATTGGCATGTAAGTCAACCTCACCCTCACAGCGAGAGGCCCTTCCTATACTGTGATACACCGGCTAACACGTTTAGATGGTCACTCATCCTCCACTGGATTCTCGCAGCGACAAACTCTTGCAACTGGCTTCGATGGGTCACTCGCTTCCCGTGTGATATCTTCGGCTTCTACGTCGCCTTCATCTACCTCCAAAAGGGCATCCAAGTCCTCGAGCATCTCGGCAGAGGACAAGACTTCTATCTGTCCATCGTGGCCGCTCTCCTCGTCTTTAAGGTTGCATACGTATGCGGCGAACTCGGCGCTAGTAGTCTCTTTCGTCACCCTTTCCGGGTCTTTCTCAAAGACTATGGCACGCCACTGACTATAATCTTCTTCACGGGTTTTGTGCACTTTGGACGTATGCAAGAGGTCAGTCTTGAGGTTTTGCCTACTGGTATTGCATTTGAGCCCACCAGCGGTCGAGATTGGCTTGTCAACTTCTGGGACTTGAGTGTGGGTGACATCTTCTTGGCACTGCCTTTTGCATCCCTTCTGACAATTCTCTTCTGGTTTGACCACAATGGTATACCCTACCCAATATGTGTATATATCGGAAGATTCTTACTGACAGTATCAGTTTCCTCGCTCATCGCCCAAGGCAGCGAATTTCCGCTTCGTAAACCTGCCGGTTTCCACTGGGACATCTTTCTCCTTGGCTTAACGACCGGTGTTGCAGGTATTCTTGGACTGCCATTCCCTAATGGCCTCATCCCCCAGGCTCCCTTCCATACCGAATCTCTCTGTGTCACCAAAGCTGTTAAGCAAGATGATGAGGATGTGAACCCAGGAGGCAGTGGTTATTCCTTCGAAGCCACCCATATTGTCGAGCAGCGATTTTCCAACTTTGCTCAGGGCCTCCTCACCCTGGGCACTATGACGGGCCCTCTTTTAGTGGTTCTTCACTTGATTCCTCATGGCGTTCTCGCGGGTCTCTTCTTCGTTATGGGTGTTCAGGCCCTTGAGGCAAATGGTATCACCAGCAAGCTGATCTTCCTCGCCCGCGATCGCGCCTTAACGCCTTCAGCTAGCCCATTGCTACAGGTCCGCCGACGCTCAGCCATTTGGTACTTTGTCCTCATCGAGCTCGTTGGCTTCGGTGCCACGTTTACTATCACCCAGACCGTCGCCGCCGTAGGCTTCCCCGTGATCATATTTGCCCTGATTCCAATCCGCGCTCTCCTTCTCCCCTATATCTTCTCCTCTGAAGAGCTCTCTCTTCTCGACGAACCCACCGCTTCTGAGTTCATTATGGAAGGCATTGGCGGTTCATGGGGTGGCAAGGACGATGAGAAGCCTGCGTTACAGCAGGATGACCCCCATCGGCGGCCAGAGCATCGCGATAGTGTGCTTGCGCATCCTGGAGCGCCTAGGAAGAGCCAGGAGGATCTTGCAGAGCTGGGGCAAATACAGTCTGGACAGAGCACGGCGACTAGAAGAAGAAGTTTGGAAAGACGATTACAACGACACTCAGGCATGTAGAAAGAAGTGCAAGTTATATTTGAAAAGAAATGTCCGAGTCAGCGAGATGGATGCTTGGAGGATATAACGTCGTCATATTTTGAGAATTGGGAATCTGGAAACTTATGCTTCTTAGACCCAAGACCAGGAACATCACCCTGGATTTGAGAACGGCTCTAGGATGAAGTATCCCTGAAGTGCCGTCAATCTACTCTGCAATATAGAAACAGTCATTTATGTAGTTCTGTGTGGCGGTATCATTCATTAATTTGGACTTGCCCAGTGTCTCTTGGTTTACCTATGTTATATAACATGAACCTTCCAAACACCTTTATCTTCCCAATCATGCCCCCTATTCATCATCATCATCATCATCACTATCCACAATAAATCCACCACGTACCCTAGGTCTTCGAGAAACGACAGGCGCTTCATCATCGTCATCTTCTCCCTTCTTGTCCACACCACCCATTTTCTCATCCTCATCAAGTTGTGTCCTCTCCCCACTGGTGCGTCTCCTCTTACGGCTCCCTCCATCGCTACCATCCGGCAATGTTCCCTCTGTTCCCCCCTCATCCTCTTCTTCAAGAGTATTGTTCATTGCCCTGCGAATAAAGTCGTCATCCGAATTAGAATCCTCATCTTCCTCCGTATCCTCTTCATCACTCGACGCAGATATTGTAGCTGCAATCGCACGCTTTTTGATCATCGACTTCTTCAGCACAGGAAGACGTTCCGTAGCGTCACGAAGCCGCGCTATTTCTACTGCTGATTCTCGCGCTCGAGCTGAGGCGAGCTCTTGGGCGAAAAAAGTTGCGTCATTTTCAGAATCGGTTTCATCGTCCTCTGGCCTCACATATGCTGCTGATTTAATATTACTCGCGTTTTCACGTTTGCGTTTGAGTTGCTCTTTACGTCTCTTTTCTTTCTCCTCTTCGGTAAGTTTTTTCCGAGGCTTGCGTTTCTTGGGCGACTTCTTGGGCTCATCGTTTTCATCGATGGGCTTGCGCACTGTAGGGCCAAGTATTCTGAACATGGGGTCATCAAGCTCGCCCTCGTCGTCATCATCGAAATCAGCCTTTTTGCGGGGAACAGTCTTGCGTTTCATCTGATGTTCTGCCAGGACACCTTCCTCAAACGTTGGAGGGCTGAACTCGGCTTGGTTGATGTAATGGATAGCATCTTTGAGGGCTTCTGCTGGCACATCTGACGGTATAATCCAGGCAGACTCGGATGTTTCTTCAGAGGCTGGACCTAAGAGCTGGAGGCCAACAAGATTCATGAGAAGTCGCATGTGAGAGTTCTTGAACATAGCAGTCCGGCGGTTCTTATCATCCGGACGAACATCTGAAGTTTATTAGCACATGGAGAATAATGAAATCTTAGCGTGGACTCACAAAAGACAGGAGGTGCCTTTGGCCCTGACTCGATTGGCTGCTCCTCGGCTTCGTCTTGCATCGGTTCAACTGAGGCCATTGCCTCTTCAGCGGCAGCAAAGGCACGTCGCTCGCTCTCAGCTTCACCGAGAATCTTCTTAATCCAAGTAATGTGGTCCGACTGGTTCTTGTCCAACATGGCTCCCACCACAATGGCAATCTGCCGGTCCAGCTCTTCGGTATTCTTGAAGACCAACTCAGCTGCAGGTCTGGCCTTGCTGATTGTAGTGACTGTCTGCCGTTCAAAACCGTACTCAAGGAAGAATGCAGTGCTGGATCCCTTGCTGAAAAGCATCTCCACCAAGAGTTCCGGGCGCTGTTCGATCTTCTTAAAGCATTTTCGCAAAATTTGTTTCACTAACTCTTCCCATTCCTTAAACATGCTGGAGGATTTGTCTAGCGCCGCTGGGCCCTTGATCATATTATAAAAAAGGTGAATAATGTCGACGCGGAACAGCATGACACTCGCCTCCGCCTTGAAAGCCACACGGTAGAAGTACCGATGCGCTCGCTTCAGTTGTGAATCGGTCAGATCGCGGTAATATCTGGTGAAAGCAACAAAAGTGTCGACTACGCTCTGAGGTGTGAAGCGTGTGGCAAAGCGATGGAAGTCAAATTTTCGCTCCTTTGTAGTTTTTTCAGCAGATGCGGCGTCGTTATCTGAACCGTCATTTTCATCATTGTCGTTCTCGATCCCCGCAGCGTCTTGGGCCGCCTTCTTCTTCCGTCGAGTGCGCTTCCGTGAACGAACTTGCATGTCAATGTTTTGCTTAGAATATCCTTCTAGAATACGGAGGAAGTGATGGACGAGTTCCGTGGCAGCGTCAAGATAATTGAAACTTTGGTCCTTGTAAGTTCTGATGATGGTTGCAATTGCGTCATGGGTGGCTTCTTCGTAGAAAAGACGGCTGAGAACGTTCTCAGCGATCTCTTCATTGTCCTCATTGCCCGACTCCGACATTTCCTGAACAGTGAGGAGAATCTGGGTGAAGCAGCGCATGACAGCGGTCAGTTCATGCCAGTCCTTCATGTCGAGTGACTCATGAAGAGCCTTGTTGAGAGTGATGAACATCTCCTGGTTAAGGACACCAGCAACTAGGTTGAAGCTGCTGATATCCTCGCTAGTGTTCTTTCCAGCTTGTTTTCTTGCCTTGCGTCTCATACGCTCAGCTTCTAGAAGCCACGCCACCAAATAAAAGAACTGACGGCGGTGGTACTGCATCACGTGTGGCGCCTCTCTATCGATCGTCTTGCGGACATGTTGGAAAAGGGGGTTGAAGCCTGAGTCAAGGAAGTCCTCCACAAACGATCGCAGCTGATCGTAGGCGCGCAAGTTAAGCTTGGTAGGTAATCCGAGATCCTTTTCATCCTTGTCCCCCTTTCGTGCTCGGCGAGGAGGTCGGAAAGTTTTTGTATTGTCCATCTTCTGATTTCTCAATGATGCATCAGCAAGTGCATCTTGTCCTGAAAGTGATGACATCTTGCCATCTTCTCGTTTCACCCAGATCATTGTACCAAACCGGTTATGGCGGGTTGGTCCCTTGCGATTGTATGCCTTCAACATGGATGACTCCTTATCCATCATGCTGGCGAGCTCTCCAGCCTTTGCCTTGCTCAGCTGCTGCTCGTTCATAAAGAGCTTTTTTATGTCTACCTGCTTCACTAGATGGTAGATGATCTCCATAACAGATGTGTCCTCGGTCCGGAAATCTTCACCCATGTTTGAGGAAAGGGTCAAGAGCACGAGGAAAATATCTTGGTAAGAGAATGCGTCGATGGTAGCGGATCGCGATATTTGGGATTCGTCGCCTTCGTACTTGACATCAGGTGGAGGTTCTATCATGGCGACGTTGCGGAGGAAGAACAAGACCAGCTTGATGATGCCTTGATCACGTTGGGTGCGATCGCCGATTGGAATTGCCATGGCTGGAAGTGCCACTCGCACGGCTGTATGAAGGACACGGGCTCCGTCAAAGTTGATGATAGCTCGCTTATATCCGACCTGGGCAAGCTCCAGGACTGGCATATGGCGATGATGGTTGACCGTCATGCGTTCTCTGTCTTTCTCCATGGGCCATGTGAGAGGAACCATAAGTTCAAAGCATGCCAGGGCTACTCTGGACTTGAACTTGCTATCCATAGCGTTCTCAGGCCATGTCGCAAGAATGGGGAGCAAGTCACCCTCGATCAAGTTTGCCTCGTGTATGCATCGTGCTACGTCCATGCGATTCGTCTTTTCGTCGTAGAAGCGTATCCAACGTTTGAGATCGCGGAGAACTTCGAGGGCGTCGTCTCCAAGCTGATAGCGGCCATCGTCGTCGGCACTGACACCTCCAAGCTATAATTGACTTGTAAGAACATTGGCCCTGTTGAAATTGGGCTTTGGGGAAACTCACGGCTGAGACGAGACTATTGACATGCGCGCGCACCTCAGGATGCACAATATCTGTTGATCCATCTTCCAATTCCATGATTGCGTATCAATAAATAGTGACAGGCAAGAAATTGGATGTCTCTATTCACATGTCATGGGGTTGTGCTGCCTCGACAACAAGAGAAAACACCAGTCCCACTACTCGCTATCCGTAACGACGCGACTCAGCGCGTCTCGAGTTCAATTAACGCGATGTGAGATAAGCGCTGATAAGATAAGAGAAATCTCTCGGCAATTGATAAAGAGAAGCCGCCGGCTCCGAGCCGAGGTTACCCGCATTATGCTAGCATGAGCCGTTGGTTTTCGGCGGCGGCGTCGGCGTCGGCGTAGCTGCTAACATCCCCATGGGGGAGAACTTAAAGAGAGCTGGCACCTAGGTATCTTGACTCTCAGCATCCCTCTACAGATTCTTCAAAATGGCTGCTTCAATTCTTCGCATGCGCTCTATGGCAGCTGCGCGTCACGCCCGCTTCTTCAGTTCTTCACCTCGTCAATATGCCGCTGCAGAGATCAAGAAGCTTGGTGTTATCGGCGCTGGTCAGATGGTGAGTTGCATGTGAAGGTCATTTCTCTGTCCTCACATCCAGATAGCTAACAACGACACAACAGGGTCTAGGAATTGCTCTTGTTGCCGCTCAAAGGGCTCAAGTTCCTGTTACTCTGATTGATACTTCAGACAAAGCTTTGGACAAGGGCATCGCCTTTGCCGAGAAACTCCTAGCAAAGGACGTCTCCAAGTCAAGGATCACACAAGAGCAGGCCGACAATGCTCGCTCTCTTCTCACTCCAAGTACCAAAATGGAAGATCTCTCCTCTGCCGACATGGTTATTGAGGCTGTCCCTGAGCTACCCAATCTCAAGTTCGACATCTTTAGCAAACTTGCTCAGATATGCCCCAAGCATGCTATCCTCGCTACAAACACCTCTTCTATCTCCATCACGCGTATTGCCGCTGCCACAACCACGGATCCCACCGATACATCTGCATCATCCCGTGTTGTGTCCACACACTTCATGAACCCCGTCCCTGTGCAGAAGGGCGTTGAGATTATCAGTGGTCTGCAGACAAGCCAGGACACGCTCGACACTGCCATCGAGTTCTGTAAGCGCATGGGCAAGATCACGTCTGTGTCCGCTGATTCCCCTGGTTTCCTTGCTAACCGCATCCTCATGCCTTACATCAACGAGGCCATAATCTGTCTCGAGACTGGGGTTGGAGACCGTGACTCGATCGATGCCATAATGAAGAACGGAACAAATGTGCCCATGGGTCCTCTTCAGCTTGCTGACTTTATTGGCCTTGACACATGTCTTTCCATTATGAAGGTTCTGTACGAGGAGACGGCCGATTCCAAGTACAGGCCGAGTGTGTTACTGAAGAACATGGTCAACGCCGGGTGGTATGGCAAGAAGAGTGGCAAGGGTTTCTACGACTACTAGAAACTTGACTTACCTATCAACGGGATATAAAGCCACATGATAAAAGGTTATGATACTTTATGATAAGGATTGTCTAAGAGAAAAATACAAACATAATAACGTTCGACTTACCCTAAGGGGTCCAGTTCCCTCCCTGCCTACTTAATAACACCCTAAAGAATTTTATAAATCACCATAAGAATTGTCAAAGCTTAGACGTATAATAGATTAACTACCTATGAGGATCTGCAGATATGTTAATAAAAAAACAAACGGGATTCCTTCCGAGATCTCTTGAGCTTAGATGGAGGGTAAAGGAATAACCTTGTGGGCACGGCCTCTCTCTATCGACGAACTTGACACAACCATCGTATGATACTGGAGCCGGCGCCTTCTCAAGAGGTCCGACCGTGCAAGCAAGACTTATGCGAGCATGTCCAACTTCAACTGCCTGACAGGTGTCAAAGCAAGGCAGCCAGTCTAGTCAGCCTCCTCTTCGGCAGTTGTGTTTGTTCAATCATTACCTTGCCTTTACCTTGTAAACACAAGGATCGGTTCAAACTACACACACTAAACTTTCCTTTCTACTCAATGCGAACTGCTTGATGCGGAAAAAGTGTCCGTTTTCATGGCCCACACAACGGCTAATAAGAGGTCAAAGCTCGAAACAACTATCACCAAGTCTGTCACATCTTCTCTAGCTGCACCAAATTTTAGAAACTGAAACCGTATATTTGCGCTCAGTCACTTTTTTTTCAATGCCGTTCCTGTTTGTTTGGTTTCGTCCTTCTGTTTATGGGCCTTCTTTGCGAGGCTACTTTCCACCCGATTAATTGAAACAGCCTTTAGACATCATCTCAGTCTAGCCAACAGAAGTCCCCTAGGCCTGGCGAACCGGATGGAAAATGAAATGAGGGCTACCTGGTCGAAGAAGATGAGGTGTTTAGTGTCAAACAAAAACTAACGAGCCTCCAAGACTTGGTCGCATCTCGGGAGCTTGACTAGATAATTATCAGCTCGGCGTATAGAACAAGGTTGTGAATGGAATTCTGATACCATATATCTGCCTCGCGTCAAGCGGCGACTGTGGGAAGACTTGCGAAGTGACATATCTCTTTAGACCCTAAAGGATCATAAAAACTATCTAAATCTTACCTAAACTCATATTCTAAAGGTATCAGCCCCGCAAACCTTATGCCACCTGGAGAGGTCTCGTAGATGATTTTATGTTGCTCGCCAAGGAACAGTTCCACCTACATCATCGAGATTCTGAGACGAGGGCCGCTGGCCCGTCCGATATTTGCTTCTTTCTGGTTGCCGAGGCTCAGTCCTCAACCGTCAAAATACAGAAAAGCAAAAATATCCTGTTAGTCCGCCCGAGATAATGGAGTGGATGTATCAATGAAGAATAAATACATTTCCTTCTTTCAATGAATCTATATTGCTTGATACCAGTGAGGTTGAGCTTTGAAGACGTAACCATAACCAGCCATTTCGTCTAGACTTGCCTCAACCCTGAACATATCAGCCTGTCTGAGATTTTTAAGCTACATATATCATCATGGGTCTCAAGAAGACATATGATCTTGACCGAAGGGCTGTATGCGGCAACTGCATCGGACTTTCGTGGAAGATGCCGGACGCGAGAGGGTGTACAAAGTCAAAACCTGTCATTGCTGTCAGCTCATGGCGACCATAATATTGATGACTCAAGGAAGGCTGCAGTCGAATTTGAGTTGTGACAGAAGAAGCTCGCAATTATATGTACATACATACCCTGGAGGGCGAAGTGTCGAGATTCAGATGTTGGCCCATGCTTGTTACATGATGTTGCGACCTGGCCATCGAGTGTTTCATGTTGGGCTCTAGTAAGCAAGGGTCACTCAAACGATTCCATCGTCTTCGCTGAGTCGATTGCCACAACATTCATCTCGAGACTCGCGTTTCTCAAAATTAAACAAACCATATGGAGATTCTGCGTAATCAAATCGGAGTTGCAGCTGAGTGAACCTCTATATCTCAGAAGCAGAAAAAAAAAATCCGACTTCCCGATTGATGGTAGACGAAGACAGAGATTGACAAAGCAGACATTTAATTATCTTGGCTTATCTTGACCAAAAATCAGATTCCGGTGACTGCTGTGAAATGTGTAGGTTTGGGGCGAGTGATGATGACCTGGTCCCCCTACTGACATTGGATGATGACCTCCTGAGTACTGTATTCTTAGACCAAGTGAACATCAGCCCAGAAATAAATGCGACTGGTTAATCAGATATCCAGGGCCATGTACCGCCAGTTCCTGTACCAGGTTTCAAGGGCAACAAGACGGGCTTTGCTATAAGACGCACGGGAACTATGGTTAGTGCCCGACCCCTTGTTCAAGGCTGAATGTTGTTATTATTAGTACAAAAATAGTCGTTGCAAACCTGTGTGAGATGGATGAAAGAGAAAAAAGCGAAAAATTACGGAGTATAAGATGACGCCTTGGATAGAAACAGCCCGAGTTTATTATATTGTGATTTTGAGTGACCGACGGTATTTTCGGCAATCTTAGGGTAGGTGATCTTCTACGATTCTGCTGACACATAGTCCCTGACGTGCGGATTTCATAAAAGGCCCCCCTGTATGACTTGTTCATCCTTTTAGACGCCATAAAGCTTGTGGGACATAGTAGCCCTTGCTAATATCTGTTAAGGACTACCCAAAGTTATGGGTAAGTTTAGGTGAAATTTGAGCCGTTCTGATAATCTGATCGACTTGTTCACAGAGACATGTCCCACGAGCTCTACAGAGAAAAGAGATGCCACTGCACGAAACGCGTAAAGTGATATGAGTGTGTGCATTTGAGTTCTGCCCTCGCGAATTTACCTTTAAGCAGAATATTCAATATCAGATTAGGGAATTCACACGAGTATGAACAGGGGCGACAAAAGTATACCTGGGATAAGGTTCTCGAAGAAAAAGAACGTTGGCATCCTGGTCACAATGTTAGTGGGACCAACAGAAGATCCCACTTTGAGCATACATTCATTTGACCATTGGTGAACACGAGGTGACGGGTAGTAGTGGATGACTTTCAGAGAAGTCAGCCTGGCTCTGACTTCTCATAGCCCTGGATTTTGCCTCTCCTTACGTTTCTGCTTCAATGGGTTTATGCGGATTGTTGTATGACTAAGAGACCTTGAAACTTGGTAATTATATGCAGGATCTGATTTTATACCCTCAATGGGTGATCGATCATATCCCGTGAGATCGTGTACTATCTATTGGTCCCCATCCAGGCTGTAAACAGCAGCTCCCACTCTGGCCGCTCTGTGCTTTCACAATACGGTCAGCTTCGGTATTCAGGGATATATGTTTCAAGAGCCCATTCATCAGAGGCGGAGAAGGCACTCCTGAAATCTGGGGACTAGAGAGGTGTGTATGTAACATATATTCGTACGCGTTTTGTGTGCCATACTGAAGCTGCGAAGTAATCACCTTTTTGAGATGGTTGTCAAAGTTTGGTTGATGGATGAATATGTCCGGGAACCCATTACCATTATGGATCCCAAAGCCATGCTGTTTTGAATCAGGCGCATCGTTGTGTCTCCATAACCCTGAATAATCAAACCATGCGGCATCACAGAATAAGGAAAATGTTGGACAAAAGCTCATTCTCGACTGCCTTCTAACCCCGATTTGTCCGACAATAGTCAATTGCTAAGTCTGTGAAACGACCCGAAGCTCGTTCCTTGAAGCGAGAGCATGTATCAAGCCGACTGGATACCGTGCGAACGGGATTGACATTCCACCAAGAGAACAGTTTCCTCTATCAAGTGAGTAACGATGTCCTTTGGTATTTGTGTTCACCATGCCACGTTCTTCATTCGCTTATGATCAGGCTTGTACCCTGACTCGGCTGCTGACAGAGTACTGTCCTGTACCTATATACGATCGAAATAGTACTATGATCAGCAAGATTCCGTTGTATCGCGAGATGCTAGTTTGTGCTATGGTTCCCCATATCGCGCTATGGGCAAGTCAAACTGTGTCTCGGAGCGGTATCTGCAGGCATTCTGGCACTCAATCAGTAGGGCTCTGAAAAGGGCAAATAGTGTAATTCAATTGTAAACTGACTCAAGTTAGAGTTGGTCAGCTTCTCTTAGAGCCAAAAGAATGAAGGTCACTGAGATTAGCCTCAAGTAGATGAAGCATACATACGATGCAGCCTTGATGCAGACAAGCTGATGTCTTCGCCGTCTTTCGTATGACTAGGTAGTTGAGAAAAGGCGGCAGTTTGAGGATCATGTGGTATCCGGCAAATTAGAACGGTCCCTCAACTCCGGGACCTTGGCAGCAACGGTAATTACAGTACCCCATGTCAGGCAAAAAAATGTGGATGTTGGGGGCAGTCTTGAGAAATCCTCGGACTTTAGTGATGATATTACCTGGTCTCGACCTTTCTCATCGGAGCGTTGGGGCGGGAGATTGAGGCTGATGATAAGGCCCGTATTGCTGACACGGGACGATGGGTAGTTTCGGTACCCACCAAAGTCGTCATCACTGTTATTGAAACTTGCACCTGTCTTGATCTCATCGGCAACTGCGCCAATTCATCGGGGATATGCAGAAGCTCAAGCCCAGTTGAAGGATGAAACGTCTAGATCCGGGCTTACTGCACTAGGGCAAGCCTAATCCCTGATCCTAGACAACACCGTTACTCGTTGGTTAGTGGTAGCTAGTTGCATGAATTAAGGTACTGTAGCCGCCGAAGAAAACCTACCGTTGTTTGATGTTCTTTATGTGTAGATGGCTCGGGAGAAGAATGAAAAGAAGAAGAAGAAGCAGGAGAAGAAGCATTAGTTAGGTACCTACTAAGGTAAGGCTGAGAGGAAGTTCTGTGCATAGGTAGGTACCTTTGGGCAGATAATCAGCAGCACCTGCCCTGGCAATGTTCGATGAGTGGTTCAAGATGAAGGCAGGTACGGAGGACAGAGCACATGAAATTGATGTCTGCAAAAGTGCAAGACGTGCTTGCAAGACTTAGATTGGCAGGATCGTAGCAGGGACAACCCGATGATCACCAGGTTCCCCTTTCCACTACTATCGGTATCCCACAGCGCCAACGACCAACATCAAGTCTTCAGCGAAGCACTGTCCATCTCAAGATCAATTGATGCAAACAACCAACATCAAAGAAACATCAACAGCAAACGCCACAAGCTCGAATCAGCCCAGTATAAGGCCCACCAAGGCTACTAGATAGCTGGAAATTATACGAAATGCATTGAGAGGAGACACCAACACAGCCAGCCAGCCGTTACAGCCACCCGCGAGTCAATACAGCCGCTGCCACTTCCACATGCTTCTAGCAGCACAGATGATTGTCTGTGACACCTCGAGGAACGACAAAATATCCCACCGAGCTCCCGTAAACCCACAAATCCATACCGACTCAAGGGTTCATTGTCAGTCTCCAGAAATAGAACTGCTATGAGCCCCTCGACGGGATCCCCATGGCTCAGCAGAGGCAGAAGTACTTACCCGCGACATCACATGGCCTTCATGCTGTCCGTCTTCGAGTGTCCGAGACTTTGACATGCCTGTACGTTGCTATTGTTTGCATCGGTTTGCCGCTCGCTCCCCCCATTAGGCTGGCCCTGCTGCTCTCCATATACCATGTACCGCACTGCATGTATACGTACGCAGTAATCTATAGATGGCATCCTGCCATTCTATTATTGCCCCTGGCCGGCCTGCACTCCAAGTGCCGTCCAACAACGTTTCCATGGATCCTTTGGCGGAGTTTCTGAACTTTTGTTGCTCAGCGTCCCCACAGCCTCAACCTTGGAACAGAAACACAAGGAAGGGGTTCAGTTCAGTCATCTGTCAAACTTTGTCAAAGAGGGTCGAAACATACCCAGCCACAACTTACATACGACAATGTCTAGCTGGTTTTTGCCCTACCTTGCGAGTGTCCTATCGAGTATCTCGACCACATTCAATAATGTCTTGACTCTGGTTTGGGTTGGTTTAACTAACCATTGCAGTATGTATGTGTGGGCTTGATACGCTGTCTCGCCTTACCTTGCTTCATATCATCACACCGTCCAGCCTTGCACGTGCCTTGTTACATATCTCACAGGGTAGAGGACGATCATCCTTACGATCTCCCCATTATTCATCCACTTCCTTCCTGTACAATACGTACAAGCCTTCTTGGCCAATGATCCCTCATCTCGACTTGACTGTGTCCCCTTCACTTTCGTTCAATTGACACCCCTGTCTCCCGCTCAAATATGCTTTTCTATTCGAGACCCTTGTAATCTTGGAGGGTCACTCAGATCCTGGAGAAGATTTCACGTCTTGTCCACAGCGTTGTATTGCACCCCTCTTGATCCTTGCAAGCACTCTATTGGCTCATTCCCGCTCAAGCCGCGACAACGGTTATGCGCAACATGCGCTAAACCGTCACGTCGACACAGGTTCGATATGACAAAGGATCAATGGAGTTTTCACAGCAATCCTGGCCCGATCCTGCTACTCTTGGTTGACGCTTTGTGGCTTTGTTGTGCCTCATCTGCTGCTGATTGTGTTAATTTCGATCTAGTGTAGATATACCAGCACTCATTGCGAAGTTTCTATGGCCTCGTTCTTGAGACATATCACCACGTGGGATCGCCATGGCACAGACATTTATCAGGCCAGCTCGCTACAAACGTACCATGAGCGAGTTCATGAACCAGCCCAAAAGCTTGTTGTCTGCCGTCTTATACACGCACATTGTAATGTGAGAGTGGGTAAAGAGAGTATGTCCGATATGGGGCCCTGGCCCATGAAGATGCAGCACCAGTGAGCTCAGACAAGCAATGGTTTGCTCGCTCAACTCTCCGCCAGACAGACACCAGGCTACCCCCACCTCTTATGATTTGTTATGATTTTCACTCCCTGTGCAGACCCATGGGTACGTGGGCAAGCACCACACTTTTTGCTTTCCTACTCTACACCTTTCATGACAGGGGAACTCCTCGAACTATGGCCTTGTTCAAGCCCCTGGGCCAGGACATGGCAGCTACGGCTTCGTTCACCTAACCCCACCATGAGGCGTGTCGTTGCTTGCCAACTTGAACTCATATATCCATCCCAAGCCCGGCATCAAGGTAAACGATAACCTGGATATCGTTCCTTTTTACCAAAGACATATCAACTGTATCATTCTTCAGCTGCAGTCTATGTTCTTATCCGTTCTTTTCACCATCTAGACCACAGGTCCCAGAGTCTTTCGTTCGAATTATTATCACCGTTTCATTTCGCACCCAGGAACCGATTTTCGCTTCATACCTGTTCCTTAGAGATTACGTCTTCTTCACATTCCTTTCCATTTAATTTCGTGATAGTCTGCTACCCGTTGCCTCCCGGCTAGGCTATTACGCCTTTGTTCATCACTCCGTTGCCATCTCGGGAGCGGTTTCAACCTTTCTGCAACAGGCCGACCCGTCCGTGAAAACAGAGCAGAAACATTGGCAGTGCACTGTGTTAGTGTACCTGTCCTGCAGCACTTACTGGTCTCACTACGCATACTTCTCGCTTAAGTCGGCCTCCTCCCCTTCGATTTACATCTCGTCCAAATGCTTGTCACAAGGCAATACAACACAGAACATAGCCGTTGGCCATTCAGCAGATACGAAGCATCTTTCACTTCGACAAGTCCTCGCATGTCGAACCCTTACGATGTCAATGTCGAGCTGCCGGCACCTGCGAGTTGGCAAGCACATAGTTCAAGTGCTTCCCAAGGTGGCAGCGGACTTGTCCCATCGTTTGCTTCACGGAATGAAGGCTTGAGGCTTTCTCAGATGCGCCACCCAGGAGACGACAGAGGTAACGCTTTGGGGATTCAGACGAGGCTCAGGACGACCCAAGTGTATTCATCCCACGCCCAAGAAACAGAGCGGGTTGGAATTCCCTTGTCAGGATCAAGGGACTCGGCCGTTCACAACTGTGGCTATGGGATAAAACCCAGTACCTCAGAACAGGACAACGGAGTTGGTTCAGGACCGATGAACACCTTGCAAGTAACAGCAACCAACAACTTTGTGCCACCCAGTCGCCAAGAACCCGAGACCTCTTCTACCCAGCCCAGCCAAGGAGGAAGAGTGAACTCGCCACTAGAAGAAGAAGAAGAAGAGCTCGATGATGAGGACATGCTGGATGGTGAATGCGAGAATTCTGCTCAAACTCCAGCAGAACGAGCGGCTGCTCGACGCAAAATGAAGCGATTTAGGTCAGTGTATTGACAGGTCCCAAGGCAAAAGCTTACCATGATAGACTCACTCACCAGCAAACTCGATTCCTCATGAGTGAATTTGCAAAGCAGCCTCATCCTGATGCGGCACATCGCGAGCGACTATCAAGAGAGATTCCTGGGCTTAGTTCACGCCAGGTCCAGGTTTGGTTCCAGAACCGGTACTTAGCACATACGAATGACCGTCTAGCCCTCACTGACCATGTTTAGACGTGCCAAAATCAAGCGACTGAATGCTGACGATCGTGATCGGATGATAAAGATGAGAGCAGTCCCCGAGGGATTCGACAACGTCCAAGCGCTACATTCTCCTTACGGCGCTGTCCATGGCATGAACGCTCCCATGCCTTCACCGGGTCAATTCAGTACTCACTCATATGCTCATCACATGATGAGGCCATTGATCGTCGACGCACGAAGGCAAGACACCAATGAGCATGCTTCACCAGCCATGATGACTCCAGGATTTGGTGGGATGGGGTATAGCCCTGCCGGCAGTATGACTAGCTCTAGCCTTGCATCACCACTTTCACCAGCTCCAAGTGACCGATACCCGTACAGTGGTCACCTTTCTGCCCCTCTCACAGGGAGCCCAAGAACATCGCACCCATTTGGCCAACACCACGGGCTCGGGACTCCTGTTGAGATCCATAGATCGAGCCCTCATCCCATTCCGCCTCCTCTCCTTCGGGACCCCCTATCCAGGGCTAGGTCGGAATCTTCGCAATCACCACTACGATCCAACATGGCATGGAAGGGGGATGTAGTTGACTATTCCTATCGGGGTGCAAACACGAGTCCAAGTCTTTCTGATCGACAACCACCTCTTTATCATCCTGCACCAATGAGCCAGTCCTCGGGTGGCATTGGTGCCATTCACGGTTACGATACCAACTCCCTCTCCAGCTCCAGAACTCCTCCAGGAAACCAGGCTCCAAGGCCGGAAGTTTAAAGGGCAGAGACCCTTTGACTAACGTTGCCCATTAAGCCCTCAACAATTTGATTCAAGGTGCGACTAAAAATGTTTCAAGCAGCTTGTGAGTGAATGTGTCAAGGATGCTTGCCTGTACAGCTACCACAGGCTGACTCCGTGCACTTTCTGGCTCTCTTTGCAAGAGTTCAAAATGCTGTTTATTATACTATTCGGTTTGGCTTCTTTTCTTCTTTGTCTTTACCACTCTGTTTCTATTCTCCAATTAATGCATTCAGCTTCTTTGTTTTTGCTTGCTTTGGTTTGCGGTATTGGGTCTGCTAGGTGCGTTAAGGCGCATAGTGTTTTTTCCCTAGAGGCGATAAGGGGTATCTGGTAACGATCATGATCATTTTCTATGTTCAAGGAGTAAGGCATTTGGCATGATGATGAACATCTAAAGCTGGGATTTAGTGAAAAATGGAAGAAGCAATCACAAGGTTGACTGGCGCAGCTGTTTTTGGTTCGAACAGACTGGTTTCTGTTCTATTTGGTTAGGGAAGATTGAGTCAGAAGTAGTTTGCCTGATCGGCTTTGGCCCAGGTGGCAGCTCCGTTGATGGCTCGTTCTGAAATAAATTAAATCAAGGTTCAAAGGTCGAGAAGCATCAGATTTAGATATACCAATGTGAAAATTTGAGGACGGGTTGTTTGGGTCAGCGAGAAATGTGGCTCATTTACCTATGATGAGTTATGAGAGTTTGGGTAACCTTGGCACAGATTTCTCATGGAAAAATGTCGCCCACGAGAAGACAGATCAAAAAAACCTAGGGAACTATAGGCCAACCATTAGCCTTGCTTCAAGATGAAAAATGCAGATCTGAAAAACCAATACAAGCTCTTCGGGGTCAGGCAAGCCAGTTCTCCTACCGGCAGCCAGGCGGTTATCATCGATGGGTAACATCAGGCTGAAAACAACAGACAAGGCTACTAGGTTTACCAGATGTTGGGTGTCATCACAGTACCGCTAGCATCAACCAGATCATTCATTATCTAGACTTACCAGGCAATATTGATTTTGGGGACAAACAGATAGTCAAGTGGTTCACATCGCCTCACGTCGTGCACGATACAACGCCCAGATGAGCTAAAGGTCTTTCTTCTCTTTGATTCAGGACAACAAAGGACTCAAAGACTCACAGGGTGAGGATATGTCACTTGCATCAGGTCATCACCGCATCATGGTAGCCGCACGAGGGGCCCTCGTGATGATGGTTTTAGGCAAGGTTACTGAAGTGTGTTCTCGACCACATATCCCGAGATGTTACAGCAGCATAGGATCGAGCAAGCTAACAATTGTTGAGGGATGGTGATGGTCTTGGGTTGTATGAAAGAAAAAGGAAAATTTTGGGCGAGATGCTTGTGATCTTATCAGAGTGGGGAGATCTGGTCATGTGACATCCGCCTCCACCTGCTGCTGGGTGACAGTGGAGTGGACTCAGTGAAGTGGTGCCTCAGGTGCTCAATGTGCTTAGAAGGTTCGGGGCTGGAAGCCGCGACAGCATCATTGCCATAGGTCACAATATGAAGACTTAAAATATCATTTCCTTTGATTTCAAACTCACTCTTGGTAAACATTGATATATTGTTGACCCTCATTTTAATCTATGGTGTTCCAGCACAGTCCAGAAACTGAGACGTGATTCGGTGATACCGTTCGCATGGGGCTGACACTGCGACAGTGGAGGACTTAAAGCCAGCTATTGTGATTATTAAGGGGTACGTACAATATGTAGCTCGCGTCGTTCCAGTCCTTTGTTCTTTTCAGGTTCATGCCAGCCACTCAGATTAGCGGAAGATGGTACCGAGAAGTGGTCAGTGAGCCGAAGGCCACTGGAAGGGTCCCTAGCGAGCCAGTGAAAGACCTGGGAACAGCGGCCTGCCCGCCTGGCAGGCTCCTGCCTCCGGGCCGCTTGCTGACTGCCAACTGGAGGACCCACCTAAAACTGCCTTGTCCTTCAGGCTCAAATCGCCCTCGCTGTCTCTGCCTCTCCCTCATTCCAAACACTCCACTCCACAGCCCACACCTCACCTCTCGCCCCCGATTCAACCTCTGACAACCAAACCTACCATCGCCCTATTCCGACGTCAAACCCTCGCTCGACGCCAGCGACATTCGCCCATTTCCCTCGAATCCGTCGATTTTCGATCCTCGATCTTTATACAACATCACAGCAAACCTATTATCTGTCTGCGCCGCGCACGCTCTGCTCACCGAGTCCCGAGAAAAACCCAGTGCAGTGCATGACGTTTGGCTGAAGAGAGAAGCGGAGCGCAGCGACTCTCGGTCGACGACCGGCGCGACTCTCGCCCACAACCCTCCCTTGCGGAGTCGTCCACGATGTCGTTCCATCCTCAGACTCCCCAGAGCCCATCGCAATTCTCTTCCGGGACCTCGGAGCCCGTGTTAAGCGTGGCAACCTCAATGACCACCACGGCCACGCCAACCACCTTGCCGACTCCCGCCCACAGCGTCACCGGAAGCGCTCATCACGACCTTGTCATGGCCGACGATTCTCCCCACAAGCGGAAGCGCTCCATGGATGACAGCGGCGACCGCGAGCAGAAGAAGGTTCACGTCGAGGAAAGCAAGCTGGGCATTGAGGACCTGCATCTTGATGTGGGGAAGAAATACCTGCTTTGCCAAACTCGTAAGACTCCCTTCATAGCCCTTTTCTCGCTCCCTTTGGCGCTCGGATCTTGGCTCTGAACGACTTGAGAGCTTGATGCGTTTGCGGGCATTGTCATATCATCATGTGACTCCCACCAGAGAATTGTGTGTTAACATTGCTCTTTTCTAGTCCATCCGGAATCATTACCGCGCATCTCGGAAGACCTCTATGACATGTTCAATCTCAACGGACTTGCCGCCGAAGTAGCTCGCGAGAAGCCCAATGGAGAAAAGAACGCATTACGTTCGTCCTATACAGGCCACATGAAGAGCTTAGGCATTGCCGGCAACTGGAAAGTGCGAGTAACCGACAAGGACTCCAGTGAAAAGCCAGATTTTTTCGAAATCCTTCACATGCCCGATGAGGATTGGGACAACACAATCGTCAAAGGTCAAAACATCAAACACGGGCTATCACAAGCAAGTCTCTCCAACCTCGGACGAGCAGTCACCATGGCCAAGGGGCCTATAGGCAGGAAAGACTGGGATACATCAAGATTAGGACTTCAGTCACCTGGCCTAGATTCGAAACAAACACCATCAGCAAGACCCACCGCTCCCAACACTCCTCTTAATGTTCCTGGCGCGGTAGGACGACTAAAGGCTCAAGGGGCCTCAGCAAACGATCCTAACCGGCCAAAGCGTAACGTCAAGAAGCGAACATACGGCGATAGCAGCTTCGAGGGCTACGGTGAAGGCTACCCCGATGATGATACAGCCGTGGAAGGAGGATACTCTACAGGAGAGGGGGAGGGCGGCCAAAAGCGACGCAAGAAGGTAAACAAACAATTTGTTTTGATATGTTTAGGTCTGCAACTGACTGCCAATCTTTTACAGAACCCCGGCAATGCCTCGCCTTACCCAAGCGCTATGCGCCAACAAAGCTACGGCCCTGGCATGGTAGGCGCGTGAGGTATCCCGCAGATACATCTCATTGCGGACCACCAGCTATTGTACGCTCATTTTTCCATGTCAAGTCCTCCCGAACCACCAAACCTTACCGAAAGGGGGCTTGCAATCGTCGGTCGAGGAATCTTACCTTACAACAAACGGTACGGTGCTAGACGCCCAGTCACGCCTAATGTTTCATGATAGGCTTTCCACCAACTCTATTCATGCCTTGTATACACGCCACGCAACGATTCGGCAAGAGGCAATCCTTTCCTGAAATGGGGATTACGCAAACTCAAAAGACGCATTCGCCCTCGGTCTCGTATACGCAACGCAAAAAAATCTCGGTGCAATTTGCTTTGACAGCCTCATCGGCCTTTAATCTTGGTCTTTTATCTTCCTGCATTCTGAGGGGACGGTCATACAACTTACCATCCCAACGAGCACGGCGTTTGGGCAAAGGGGAGAGGCGGCATATGGAATAGGTCGGCCGGTATGGAGGCAGGGGAGGCATCTTTTTACGTTATATCTCCTTAAAAGACGACACGGCCTCCCAACTCTCCAACGTATTCCTCTGTTTTTTACTGCATTTCTTATTCACTTTCTTACCCCCCAAAGTCACAAATCTTCCTTCTGCTGCAGTCTTATTAACTACACATGTTTTGATATTATCAATTGCTGGATGAGGGAAACGCCCTGAAAAATGGTGCACGGAGCAGATCCATAGGTGGAACAAGGGAGATGGACACTGGGTAGTGATACTATATCCCGATTTTGTTATTCCCCTCATGACGGTTTCATCCCAACGTCTACGAACTCGATACGCAACGAAAGCAAGCGCCGTTCACGATGAAGGAGGTACGAGGACCGTAGGAGGGAAGTCAGAAGCGATTGACGGGGAAAAAAGGCTCAAAAAGTCAAAGGCGATCAGCGGTAGCAGCAGGCCTTTAGTACGTCGTCGTCGTTGTTTTTGGATTAGATGCCAGTTAGAGTCGCAATTCGACGCCTGGTTTACAGCGAGTCGATGTTGCCTTTGTGTAATACCAGTGATGTGATCACGTTGGTTATGTACCTTACATTGTCTCTATTGTATTGTGGTTGGTCCTGCGGTGTACAAGTACCTATCGTGAAGATATATAGGCTGTATACATTGTTTAGGAGCATAACCAAACATGTGGGTGACCTCTGAACATCAAAAATAGATCTACCAACCCAGAGGCCGGCCTAAAGCTGGAGCCCAGGTTCATGCCCAAGGCCTGAAGGGTCTGACAACCTATTATGATGAGATTGTCATCTAGCGCACCAGAAGAGACATCAGGCTCTCTTCTGCTGATTCTATATGAGTGCAATGTGTGGTAGGTCTTTTGCAAACATAGACAGAGCTCTCTGAATTTGCAATCGGAGCAAGAGGAGATGAATCACTGTGCATCACGGCATTGCTCAGCACTGGCAGTGATTCATCAGCCAACTCGGTTATCTCTGCTTTTGCACTTCTACTTTCACCTTCAAATTCTTTCTCTTTTCTCTCACTCCATTGCCTTCCCTTCTTCTATCCATAAAATCAACTTCCAGACCACCGCTTAGAATGTCCTCTGAAGCTGAAATACAAAGGCGCATCCGGGCCTTTGGTTACAAATCCAGAGCCGATGCTGAAGAGCAAGGATGGAAAGCTTTTGAGCAGGAACTAGCGGAATAGGAGGCCGCTCCGACCTACCCAAAATTTCCAATGCTCGTTGAGCTGGCTGACCTAGGCCTTAACAAAAGGCGAAGTGTGAGTAGTTTATGGCTGACCTCTGCACCATATATAACTAACCAACTACAGGACTAATTTGAAAATCAAGAGAAGAACAGCTATCAGAAATCTCCGACCCAGACTATCTCTGCTATTTCCAAGGTTAAGGAGGCTCAACCCCAAGATGATCTTCAGTCCATTAAAGACGCTCTTGGTACGGCGACTATGACTGAGGCAAAGAACCAGGGTGAGGAGGATGAGGATTATCCTGACGGAGATCATAAAACAGCCGAGGTGACGAACCATGAGGGCGATGAGAATAATGATGGCGTCATAACTAAATCTAAAAGGTCGGTCGGCGTTGAGGGGGATCTTCAGAACCAGGAAGCTTGAGTTCATTGGTAAGTACGTTTACCAAGTGCTTTAGTCAAGGAGATCAAACTGACATTAGTATAGTCTCTTTTCTGAGAATATGTCTTCAGCAAGGTGCACAGTGCTTGCTGTTCTTTCAAATCTCCTCAGGGGTTCGCTCGAACTTCCCAAGAAACTCTCCGATTCTATACTTCTAGGGTCCTCCGGTTTGCAACACCGCGAATAGACTGGGTCTAAATTCACCTGCTTCGGCAAGCTGCCATTCTCCGTGACTACCTATGTCCAGGTGCAGTCAAAGCAAACCCTCCCATCTGTGATATACCACTTAATCAAGATCATGATCTCACCCCAGCACCAAGTGACTGATTACATGACGTTAACTAAACTCTGCTTCCATGCCGTAATGATTATAATCGTAATTATTCGGCTATCTGACAAGAGGACACAAAGAAGTTCGATGGCAACCCCTTTATCTAGCTTAGCCATGCAGAGTTGAGGTGACCCTCTTGACCGGAAAACGAGAAGACACCTAGATGGCTGAAGAATTGATGGGTACCAGGAGACATCTTCTCATATAAAGAAAAGGCATTATGCGGTAGCATGGACAGTCCTCTTAGTGGTCTAAGCTACGTTTAAAAGTTAAGCTTAACATAAAAGTCCAAGCCGTAGAGGTTGTGGGGTATAAAGAACTACCTAAATCTTACCTAAACTTATATATTAGCCCCATACGCCTTACGCTGCCTAAAGAATGTAAAGGTTCGGGTAAGGCTTTACTTTATGCCTCATCAGATCAAATTGTCCTGGGCATCGATCTCACATGGACGCTTCGAATAGGTAGGCATGAACAAATTCAATATACTCCTGAACGCTTGTCGCTTGCTATCCACCTTTTGTGTTGCTCAAATCAAACAAACTCTAGGCAGCTACTCGAAGAAAAGGGACGATCCTCGCTCATCCTCCAGGCCTCGAATATCGTATCATATCGCATATCTCATTACATGCAGGCATTCAAAAACCTTGCCATCAGCCCATTACATCCTCCACCGCGTACATTGATATACATTAATCGAACAGGCAGTGCCGTGCCGGTCTCTCATCAACAATTGTTACAGTCATCTCCAAAGTTACCATTCTCAACCGTTGGGTATGCGCCAGTAGTCATCTCAGCCCAGCTCCAATCTAATGTCATAGGCAGAGAGAAGAGGTCTTGCGGGAGAAGGGGCTGCTGGAACGCAGAGACTGGAAGCTGAGGAGATGAAGTCATATTCGTGTCGCCAAAATTCATCGAGTCAAAGTCGCCAGTCTGAGGCACCGGGAACTCTTGTGGCCAGCCGGCTGACATGGCTGAAGGAGAAGGATCGTTTATTGGAGTGCCCATGGAGAACGGCCCCATCGAGTCATTATTCTGGGGCGGCGACAATTGGGCTGACGATCTTCTCTGAGAAACCGAAGTAGCAGGTGCTGGCTCTGTCGCAGTAGGTTGTCGGGCTGTGGCCGCAGTGGAGTTGGTGGATGACTTGTTCGTGTCTTGGTTCTTGCGTTTGCGTCGAGAAGATTGCTCCTTTTCAGCCTTATCAATCACTGCCTTTGCTATACGCTCGAACTCGGCGCAGATGCCGAGCATTCGGTGCACACCACCCTGCTCAGCCTCCTGCCCAAGCATGGAGAGAAAAGTGACCACAATATTCATGAGTCGCGTATCTGACTTTGCTCGGGGATCAAGTGGGTTCTGTAAGATATTGCCAAATAGTGTCACCAGTGCAGAAACGGGGAAATAAAGAATCATCCTGGATATGATTGTTAGTAAGTGGCCAATAGGATGAAGACTTTAAAACCTACCAAACACATGCAAAATCGCCTTGAGGCACATACTTGAGCAAAGAGACTGATGCTCGTGCGGCAGCTGTGCATAGCGCTGCTGAAGAGAAAACCCGCGGGTTAAGAGGTCTTGCATTCAGACCTTGAATAGCATAGTTGGCCAGCCGACTAGTCCATAGTCCATGGGCAACTGACATGCGATGAATGGTTGTAAGGCAGTTATAGTAGGTGAGATGCAACATGACAACATGGAGAATTAACGGAGTGTGCGAAGCGTTAATATCGTGCTCGGGTCGATAATCAATCGGAATGCCGTCTTTCCATTCCTCCAACTTCTGATCCAGTTCCCCAATCGTGTGGAGTAATTCACCGTCGGATTGCTTCGTGGCTTGGACAGAGTACAGTCTCTTGTAAACTTCACTCTCAATAGTGGCGAACTCACACATAACCCGGAAGAGGTTCATCTTGCCCTTGCCGTCTGCCAAGGGAATGTTTCCAATGTTGTCATCCGGGTCAGCATCTGGGAGTTCAACGTTCATGTCATCGTCATCTTGGGCGGGCGGCCGGCCGGCTCGGAGGCAAAGATCTTTGTCAAGCATATAGGCGATCCAGAAGACTCTCTTGCGTTGCTCGATCTCGATAGGGTTCAAATTGAAACCAGTACCGCGTTTGTGGAGGCCAATGCTGTGCGCCAGACGCATCGCTGCTGAAACTAGTAGCAAGGTGGGTTGAGGGTTGGGCGTTCCTTGCAAGAACAGAGCCATGCCAAGAAGAGCCTGGACACTCAGCAAATCGGTATTGCGCATCGTCAACTCGGGAAATACTCCGATGGCGTTCTTCAAGTGACCCCAAGCCTTGTCATCCTCGTCTTGTGGCACCAGATTGCTCATGACTCGCAGACGATGGGCAATTGCGAGTGCACAATTGAGACTTGCCCACCATCCAGAGCCCTGGTAAGGATCTGATGAGTATTGTAGGTGAACCAGGTGCATGAAGGTAGGTCGGTGGAAGAGAGGGAAGATGCAGTTGAAGTTGTCAAAATAGTCCTGGAGTAGGGAAAGAGCTTCATTCTTGGGAGGCAGGGGCCGGAAGATTGGTCGTTGGAATAGATCGCCAAAGACTTCAGGCTTCCAATTAGTCCACTTGTGGTCATCGACAGATATATCCGATATAGTCCGTTGAAATGAATCGTCTCCCGTTTTGGAGTTTACCCACGAAACTCCCTTCGGAGAAAAGATGGAAAAGCCAGATGATGAGCCTGCGATATGTTAGCGAGGGTTATCTCTTAAGCTGCACAACTGTATCATACCAATATACCTGGTTTCTCCAAAGTTGTTAGTCACTAAAGAGCACATCATTTCAGAGAGTGCCTCTACTTCCTCCTGGTCTTCTGCTTTGGCCTCTTCCGCGCTTGCAGCTGGGGCTGGGGCTGTTGAAGGCGCTGTCGATGGAGCTGGTGTTGCTGATTTGCGCTTATCTTCCTTGGGTGAGGTAAGTGAGCTTTGGGGTGTCATTTCAGCCCCATCTGCAGCAGAGGGGCCAGATGTAGACTGGTCCGGTGAGTTGGGACCGGACGCAGCAGGCATTGACACTTGCCTCGACTTTTCTTGTCGTTCCAGGAGCCTTTTCTCCAACGCACCCAGGTCGTCATCATCTTCGTCGAGGAGGCCTGTATATGTAAAGTCAGTATGACGAGTCCGTTAAGAGAGATTCCTCAAAGTCGCCTACCAGAGAGCCTCAGAAGGTGTTCCATGCGGTTCAGTCGATTCTCAAGTCCCTCGATGTACTTAGCACTTTGAATTGTCAGCAACCATCATGACTCTGTAGATAGGCCGGAGCATACCCTTTGGGAGGAGCGCGCTTCTTCTCAACTTGTGTAAAGACACATTCGGTCTTATAGTTGATGCAGTGAGTACAGGAAGGCATCTTGCCATCACACTTAATCTTCTTCTTCCGGCACATATCGCAAGCCTGTTGGGTTCCGATCAGCATGAAAAATTCTGAAGCCGGGCGTGCCGGAGTCTTCTTCCTGGTCTCATACCCTAGCAATTCTCCTTCTCTTTGGATCGTTGGCATCTTCAAGCATCATGGCCGAGTCATTGAACATTTGAGCAGCAATCTCTGGGGGCAATTGCGGGATGCCATCGTAACTACCGAAAACCTGAGGCGGTTGGTTCATGATAGGCGGGGGAATGCCCGGGACCTGAAAGCCCATATGGTCCATCTCGTTGGAAGTGAAAGTGGTCGTTGATTAAAAGAAGTTGGTTAAACTAGTCGTTTCGAGGTTCGCAAAGCGGCGTGAGCGGCGTACCCGTGGGCCAATTCAGCGGGAAGGAGTCGTCGCCTTGCGGCACGAGATTAGAAATGCGACAAACGATGGTTTTAGGTAGGTAGTTTAATAGGCGTAGTAGTCTCGGTCACGGCGAGATCATCTGTGCGAGGCGAAAGGTGGGAGCCGTAGCGGGAGTTGGAGTTGGAGTTGGAGCTGGAGCTGAAGCTGTGGAGTGAAGAATGTTTTGTTGGTTGGGGTAAATCGTAGATCGGAGCCCACGGATCACTAAAAGTCAATGATAGATAATGCTGGTACAGTATTGTATGTACAGACAAGGAGACAAGAGTCGAGAAAGGAAGAGGCCGAAGGTGGGCGATTTGGACGCTAAAGAGCTCCCAGACCAGGTCAAGTCCGCAGTCGACTAACGTTAGCTTGGTTAAGACTGGCTCTATGACTATCACTGTCAGACTGAGGCGGAGATGGGGTGGGGTGGCGGAGTTAGTTGGTTTTGTCTTATGGTGTGAACTCCTTGGCGGGTAGGTACAGTACTTGACGAAGCGTCTACTTGCCTGTCAAGAGAAATATCACGATAACGAAAATGATGAAGACAAAGATGGTGTTCAAATTCAAATCTACGTTGTAAAACCTTGGTGTTGAAGAAATGTTTTCCTTTTTTTCCTTCTTTTTCTTTCACAAACGGCAATGACAAATTCAAAGCATAAACCGGCAAGTCAAGTATCCGTTAACACTGAGGTCGCAGCCTGCAACAGTTACCCATTGGTACCTTGCTAAGCTTAAGTCGGCCAGGTGATACAGAATAAGTCGCAGGGAAGCGAGGACTCAATGCGCGGATATTTGTTTCGAATCAGGAAAAGAGGAAAAAGAAGGACCTGCCTTAAAGGCGAGGTGCCCGGCAGTCGTCATTAAACGTTGTCCATCGATAGCTTATGGCGATGTCACTAACTCCAGCCAATCGCATCAGGCAGACTGTCAAAATAGACTCAATAATTTAATGTAGTTCAGCTCATGCTAGCTGTAGATCAATTGAGCAATCAATCAATTGGTGCAATACATCTATCTATTGCTGCAAGTTAAATAAAGTAGTGTGCAGTAAGTAGACTTGCAGACACAGAATGCTTGTCTCCAGCCAGTGATCGTCATACCCCTGACTTCACGGCAGTCAACATCGACTGTCGAACACCTCTACTGTACATTTTTCGTCTCTGCTCTTGGCGATGGGTCGCTGAGAATAGTCCACTGTTTATAGAACAGGGTACATGACCCGGACGAGCCGGAATCCTTCTGCAGCCCAAATTGACCAAGACCAGAAGAATACTGTTGTGTCTTCATCCATTTATTTATCTATGAATGATCACTGGAAGGCAACCCTAAACCTGGACAATCCTTCGATATTATTAGTGACAACACTAATAATATCTTGAATCTTCATGATACTGTACTTACTACTGTACATGCTACTGTACTAGTCTAGTTCCCCTTGTCTAGTATAACTTGCTAAAGCGTTGACAGCCAACACAGTCAACGCTCGTCAAACTTCCTGTTCATTTCATCATGTTTTATATCCGTTGAGTGCCCGTCAGAGTTACATAGCTAAATCCGTAGCCGACCTATGGTGCCTAAAGACAGACCAGACCACTCTTCTCTATCAGTGACCTCTTCTTGGCCAGCGGTTAACTTCAGGCAATCTGAGATGCAACGCCTCGTCATTCCTAAGACTCTCAGCCCCATCTTACAGAAGTTAGAACATGCATGTAACCTCAAGTCCCCTGATGACGTGTCTCAGACTTAAAACACACAGACAACCGTTGGAACCTAACTCAACTACTTTATCTAGCCCCCATGTCAACGTTAACCGTCCTCTAAACGCCTCGTATCTTAGTGGATTCGATTCAATTGGCGAGGAGATCCCCCATCCCGAATACGTCGCTTCGTCCGAACCCAAGGAGGCTGTGCATCCCGAAACAGTTCCTTCTTGACTCATGTGCTTGATGTGTTGAAGAATGCAACAGGGAAGAGTCAGTCTATCTGGAATAGACAGACATGCGTCCGTTATGGTATCCTTACCCAAACTCTTCTGAGCTTGTAAAATTTTGGGCAGTTAAAAATTCGCTTTCACACACTAAATCCTAATCTAAACATTGAGGCCTTGTTGTTCAAAATGGATATCAGAATCAAATAAGCACTTATAGTGGCGATTGTATTACCTATAGGAAGCCACTATAACGTTTCCCGTCATCCGCAAGTCTCGAGTTCGCTTCCCAAGGGCCCCTAATCCTTATTGTTTCGGATTCGCCTCGGGTCGTGTTTGATATGCCATAACCGACGCGCACCGAAAGCTTATTGATGAGACGCAGAATAGTGTGTCAAGATATATGTCATAGACAAAGCACGAAATAACCGTCTGAAATATACAGCCTTCCAGGCCTTGTTATCTTGTTCAAATCGTAGGCGGTAAGCTTGTGTTATATATACAACAGACCTCTTTTCCATGCCTTCGCCTACGGCTTGCAAACCCACCCAAAGATTTATCCCCTTCCCAGTAGAAGTCGTAAAATCGGAAGTGAAGAGTAGAAAAGCCACAGTGAAAAAAAAAAGGGTCGTTAATGAGAGTCAAGAAAAGAATGGACCATCAAGCGCCGCGAAATGTATGTTTTCCGAATGAATTAGCCCAGCTTCCTCCGTTTTGTGATAAAAAAAAGAATCCTTCTCTTTATACTTTTGACCTCCGCTTCTAGTATCCCACATCTTCAGATTTTGTACTTCCAAAGAGATTCCCAGTGGTACGACGACCACATTTGAACGCCAAACAAGATGCTTCACGCTCCACTCGTATAT
>JABCJY010001624.1:0-25385 GCA_013184415.1 Fusarium concolor | reverse complement strand
CTATTATATTTTATTAATATTGATAGTTAAAGCTAAATAAGTAGTTAAAATCTTTATTTTATTTAAAATTTTAATTTATTTCCGATTAACTAGGCAGAAATATGAAAAGGGTTATAAAGGTTTACTTAACACTACTTTTTAGGCTGGGTAATATGCTTTGTATACTTGCATCGCGGCAAGAATGCACTGTATCAGGCCGAACAGAGCCGTCAACCCAAGTACGACTATAGCAACCCAAAAGTTATGCCATTGTACTCCATTTCTTCTGTCATGCCACCACTGTGAGAACGAGTCTGGTGTTGAGTGGTCATACTCTTCTTTCACAACTACTAGACGGTCTCTCCAGAATCGAAAGTTAGAGAGTTGTCTACCCTCGCCGTTGGGCGTTCCGCACCAAACCAATTGAGGATCGATTGTACGGCTTGCATGAGAACATAGTCTTTCGAACCAAACTTTTTTCTTTCGGTTGCACCGTAATGATCCCCAATGATCCGATTGGGGGAAGAGGACCGCCAAAGTCTTGAGTGTTTCTTCAGCAAGTCCTTCTGGAAGTATTGAATTGCTGCAGGTTGAGCTTTTACATATTAGATTCAGTTGGATTTTCAAATACAAGAATCACTTACTCATATCTTTGCTTTTCGAGGTACGCTACATGGTGAAATATATAGAGTTGGGAATTGTTGTTCGTCAGACGCAAGTGGTCAGCAAGGTTGTCTGTGAACTCAATTTTGATGCCAGCGACATTCTCAAGACTCCAGGCATTGAAACTCGGAGTCATTGATAGCCCGCTATAATTGTGGTGACTCGAGGCAGGAAACAATCTTGCTGTCAGGCCAGTCAAGCTGTCCTCCGTCCAGAGTGGTGTTGTGCGGGGACCAGTCTGATACATGAATCCAGAGGGTTTTTCCACGCTGCCAACTTCAACCATCAAAGTCAGCCGAGTAATAAGGTCGAGTGTAACTTGGCAAGCTGTATTGTCTGTATTTCCTGATACGGTAGATATATAAGCAACAACTTCGTTCCGTTGGCCATGCCGACGCAAGTAGTCTGAAACTTTACCAAGAGATTCAGAGTCGTGCGGGCTTATGGCGGATGAACTTAATTGTTTAAACAGCCCTTGTTGATTTTCAACATAGGCATCGTACGCAATGAAGTTGAGATCGGCCACCTGATCTCCATTGAGCAAATACAGGGTACCGGGCAGCTGACCAAGAAGAACTGATGACAAGGACATAATAGGCAATAAATGAGGGTAATTCCAAAGACTTTCAGTTGTTGTAAACTCACGAATATTAAATGATGCGGCCTCCAACTTGAAACACATCATCTGCGACCCAATAACATGCGTGATTGTAAATTTCAATTTTACGTTTGTCCTTGGCTATGAATGCAGTGTACCTCACCTCTTGGGCCTCACTTTCTGATCTCAATTGGTCATTGGTTAGAATAAGCCACATTTCCACTCAAATAATGCCCAACAATATTGGGCACATTGAACCACCTCTATCGGGCGGACGCATGTCAGCAATAACTATCCAATCGTAAGTTCAATCTTGAGCCTCATGTCTTCACATCTCGATTTCCTTTCTCCGCTCTCTTCCTTTTGCCCTTTCCAGCAGTGGTTCAAATTATGACTTTCATGATCTTCTTATCAATTCAGCTCTTCAACCGAAATCTCTCCATTCATTATTGTATTTTACGAAATATTGTTCATCTTCACGTGTTTGATGTATCCTGTCCTGCTGAGCCTTGGGCGCTGCTCCATGACTTAGCTGACAGGCTTCCTCTACCAGTTGCCTAATGATGGACTATTCTAGCATCTTATTAAGACCCATAGCATTCTTTGGAAAGAAGAAAGTGTGGAGAGCGCAAGGTGACGATCTGGATCTTTTCAAAAGACATCAAGATCATATCCGAAACCTCCTGGACAATTCCTGTGTCCCAGAGTCCACCCATTTCCTGTGGATCGGTCTTTATCGAATTGGAACGAACCACAGCGAGGCGAAACCGGTCGTAGTTTTATCTTGCCGGGACAAGGAAATCAGAAGCCTTGCGAAAGACTTTCTTAGTAGTTGTCCTGTTTTTCGACAGGGAGGCGCCCTTTCTCAGTTCAAAATCATCAGCAAAGCTACTCCACCAGAAGCGATCTGTGAGCCTCAGTTGACAATGGAGACTCAAAGGGAAGAAGAGGAACATGGATGTAGCTTTCTTACATCTTCAGGGCCACCAAAGCCAGATCCTGATCCAGCCCTTGGGGACCACGCTGATATTACTGTTCGCTTCTTTATGTCAAGCACCAATGGCAATTATCTTTGCCGCCGTGTCCAGGCAACACGAAACTCTCCAAACGAGCTATTGCGATCTCAACTCTCCACAGCCGGCCCATTGATTGTGTTTGGCGGTCACAGTTACCAATTGACTGTTGATCATGTTCTTAACTTTGACAGCCAGGAGACCGACGTGACCGCAGAACAAGTTCGCGACGATGGTGATGATTGGGATGATGATGATGATGGCGATGATACCGACGACTATTCGAACGGTTGTTCTTTTGATGAATACGTTGCTCCATGGAACATTTCTGTACCACGCAGCATGAGTCCGGATAGCTCTTCCACAGAAAAGAGAGAAGATAATCTCTCAGACTCTGCGTCAAGCGACTCAGCGACAATATCCGTTACTGCAAAACACCCGAACTCTGTGGGCACTAAGGACGCGCCTGCAGCCACTGAAACACTCATCGAGAGTAAAGATCTAACTTTACCTCTTTCGCCACACTCAGAAGCTGAGAACTCCTACGACCTTCTAATCGAAGGGTGTTCCACATCACCATATCCCAGCAAAGAGGCTTGCCCCGCAAGCTCAGAAGTGGACTATCTCCTAATCCCGACCTCCATCACTCCCGGCAAAGACCATAACACTGGGAGTACAGAGATTGTACAGCCCTCGAACACCTTCAATACATATGATCAAACAGAATCAAGATCAGTCATTATAGCGACAGCATCACTTGGCTATGTAGAAGGCATCCTGTTTCCGGCACCAACACTTCTAAGAAGGCCCAGTTCAAGGGATTTTCGGAATTACTTCTGTATTGAGTCCGATAAGGTCATGTCTAAGGGAACCTCGGGGTCAGCGGTCTTTGACAGGGAAACTGGATTGGTTGCCGGTTACATTGTACTGGGATGCCCCGACAGCAACATTTGGTACATGATTCCCATTTCAGACGTATTGGATGACCTCAAGACGCGTTCTGGACATCATGCAGAATGCCACATACAACTCAACGTATCTTCTGCTCTCGAAGCCAGTCAAGAGCCAGATACTATCTCTGCTACAGACGCCATCGATCACTCTGAGTTTCCTACTCCGGAAAAGCTTAAGGCTGACTCTCAAAAGCTGATACGCCCCGGTCAAATGAAGAATGAGAAATGGAAGAGAAGAAAGGGCATCACAAATCCAAGAGCCTCATCCCGCCTCACTCGTCTTAGAGACCGGGTCCGGGAGAATCCTAAAGGCTCGCTCCTATATGAATGGCTCCAGAGATCCAATACTCATACCATACCTTCCGAGGACCAACGGTTGAAGGGGGGCCATAGTATATCGCCTTTTATGGAATCCATGCCATCTAGGTTGGATAGACTAAGGAGTGAGGATTTGCCTCAGCCTGCGGCCTGGATAGATGCCCTATCTGACCATTCTTGGGAATTTCCCCCTCGCTGTTCATCTGAAAGGGGACTCAATATGAGTGAACTATGGGAGCAGCTTCAAAGAAAGGTATGTTGTTCTTAAAGATTATAGTCAGCCGTGGTCTCTATTATCTGGAGAAAATTCGAAGCTGACCTAGCCTCTAGGATCTTTTCCATAACGTCGACAACGGAAATCATCGGCAGATGTAAGTCTGCCCACGATCTCGTGCTTTCTATCTCTAACAAGACACATAGCTATATTTGTAACCCTAATGGCTCTTCTTTATTGGCCCTTATGAGATCTGCTCCATCATCTCATTATCGCGGATTTTGTGAGCTCTTCGTTAACTACATCACTGAAAGCCCAAAGCCAAGCATCAATTTCAAAGAATCTGTAAGCGATAAGGGATAATTCCTATTCAATGGCAACATACTAACACAAGGACAACTTGGCAGTCTTCATCCGATACCAGGTTCTTGCTATCATTTACCCTTTCATTCTTCGCAATGCGGACGTGTTATCACAATAGGGCTTCCGTACCCGCCTATGATAATTGCGGATTTCGCCCTCGCCACAATCTTTCTTTTCTCTCTGAAGCCACTTCTCATGGCGACCAATTCTCTGAGCAGGAGGAAAGGGTTTTGCATGAGACCGTTTTTTCATTCATGACAACAGGTCCAAATAAACAGTATTCGACTACTTACTGCCTTTATGAAGACTTTTTTGACGTTGAAGAGCGTCACAGTGACGAAGAACATGTGGTGGAACATCTTCACAACGACCAACAAACCGTCAATAACGGTACGAATATCCTGATAGAACCGGCCACTAAAATCTCTGTTTCACCCAGGACATATGCGCTTGAAGCACTGGCATCACAGTTGAGGAGGATTCTCGATGAGCATCAAAAGATCCAGCAGATCTTCGAAACCAGCCTTGATCGCCACGTAAGTTACCACTTCTTATCACAACACTTTTAGATCCGTCTTTCTATGTCAATCTTAACCTAAAACTTGCTGGACTAACCAATTACATTAGAATAAGAACACTCCACGCTTTCCTTTCACCATTGCAAAAAAGATGCAGTTTCATACCGTTGACCAAGATTGGGCCACTACTCCATGTCTAGACGACCGAGAATGGAGACTTAGATTCTCGGACCTTCTTCGACGGGTGGAATCTTCAAATTCGCAGCTCATCAAGGCGGTAAACGACTTCATAGCCAAGGACCTTACGATCAGCCCTGACGGTCTTCCTTGTAATGCTTTCGGGACAAGCATATGGGAGGACTTCGGTGCTTTAAAATCAATACGAACGATAAAAGAAGTACTTATCCAGCTATCCAAGACTAGGGACCGGGTTCACAAACTTCTTGAAAAGAATGAAAGCTCTTTAGAGGTAAGCGGAATCTATTGACTCGACACAGGTTAGCAGCTCCCAGACTAAATTGAGCTTATAGAAATCCACAGCCAGACAGGCTGAAAACGCATTTGCAGGCTTCGTAAGGATTATATTTTCGTTAATTAGAAGAGCCCCACTAACCCCCATAGGTTTTCGCAATCCTCAATCTTATGGGCCAAATCTATGTAGGGTGTAGAGGCAAACAAAATGAATGGTGGTTACAAAGTTTAACTGCTTTGAGCCTGATCTTCTCCATGATATCTTTCCTTTACCTGCTACTGGAAGATGGACACTTACTTCATGCATTACGTCGCACCTGGCGAAGATCCCGAGCTCTACTCGCCTTGCGACGAGAGATAAGCAGGAGGTGCGTTGCCGTCACTATCAGATTTCCACAAAGGAGAAATCGATTTTGGAGGATTACATGTTTGTTGATATTCATTTGGCTTTTTGGCTGGATTATATTTTTTCCCAAGATTTGGATATGGGCAACAAACTTGTAAGGCAAAGTTGAGTTGGACTTGGGCGAGCCTGGGTGTTGACAGAGATCTTTACTCTGAGGGGTTTGAGCAAGGTTGGATAGGAACATCTTCTTTTGTCGTTCAGGAGAGACTTGCTGCACTCGTAGTGGTAGAGCCTCATTGTTTTTCTGTGAGACGTCACCTTACAGGGGACTCAGATGATCGATTAATGCATACAGAAGTTTGGTATCAACCCTGCACCCCTCGCCCTGCTTTGTGGCCTGCCGAAACCCCGGCCAAAGCCATTGTTCAACATCGCAAATGTCTATGTTGATTATGTTCTGCTGGGAAATGATCTCAAATGCCAGCTCGCACAGAGTGGTGGACTCTCCTGGTGCGACAAGGGGGAGTCGACCGTCTTTGTCATACCGCGCAATCAGAGATACAATCGTGGGGTTGGTGGTGCTTTGGCTGGTAGTGAGTGAAGAGGGATTTTCAGGAGCTTCAGTGAAAGGCGGACTTTGATCATGATCCTGCTGTCTCGAGGGTTGGTCGATAAGCCCTGAGGGACAGTGACAACATCCTTGTTCATCCAAGCTACCACCAAAGGTTCCAGGTTCTTCAGCTGGCAGTAGTTGTTCAGTCATCTTCTGATCCGCGGAATCTCGAGCTGCAAGCAGCCTCTCCAGCTCCTCTATACGAGTCCGTGCTGCGTGCAACTCTTGTTGAGACTCTCTTAACTCTATCTCCAGGGATGCGATGCGAGCTTTGACACGGGCTCGGTGACGACGCTGATTATCGCGGACCCGAATGGCGCTGTGATCAGGAGGTTTTAAGGACCATTTTGACATGGATGGTGATTGTCGTGCCGGCGCCATCAGGAGATTTGGGAGATGGGTTATTGGAGAAGCAGATTGAATCTCACCAGCTGAGTTCAGTTGGCGGGGGTAAATAAGGTGTGAATGTGACGTAGTAGGTGAGTGACATATCGGATTATTTCCTATCCTAGCTCAAACTCGGTGAAATATTTGTAATATGTTAGAATCGTCACCAAAACTTCCCGTTTACGGATTAGAACTGGTGCACATAATCCGTCCATGTCCAACATATATAAAGACCATCAAGCATAACTCAACTCTTCACATTGTCTGATTCACCAGTCTCAAGTAAAGTTCAGAGTCTATCGCCCATCATGAGCTCCGAAGATATATACGTCCAAGTCAGCGAGCGCTACGGTAGTGCAGCCAAGGGCTCATATGCTAATTCCAACATCACCATCGCTAAAGCTTTCGGCTATTCCGAGGAGGAGCTCGCTTCCATTCCTAAGGACGCCAACCTGGGATTGAGCTGTGGGACGCCTCTGGTCATTGCTACGCTTCGTGAGGTCTGCTAACTAGTTTTCGTTCTTGCAAGACAAGAGCTAACGATAATCACAATAGGGCGAGACTGTCGTTGACCTAGGAAGTGGCGCTGGGCTCGATATCTTCCTGTCGGCGAAGAAGGTTGGCCCTAATGGAAAGGCTATCGGGGTAGACATGAACAAGGCGAGTCAGAGAGTCACTCCATATCACACAGTGACTAATACAATATGAACAGGATATGCTGGCCAAAGCATTGAAGCTCAAGGCTGACCGAGAAATGGATAACGTCGATTTCGTCGAGTCTAGAATCACCGACATAGCATTGGAGGATGGTATCGCCGACTGCATCATCTCCAACTGCGTTGTCAACCTAGTCCCGCATAACGAGAAGCAGCAAGCGTTCAACGAGATGTTTCGCCTCCTGAAGCCGGGAGGTCGGGTGGCCATCTCCGATATCCTTGCCAAGAAACCACTACCTGATAAAATTAGAAACAGTATGGCTCTGTACGTTGGGTGCGTGGCTGGGGCCAGCCAGGTGGCCGAGTATGAGCAGTATCTGGGCAACGCAGGCTTCCAAGGTAACTTCGTCTCATCCTCTAAAGCTCACTGCTGATGTTTTTCAGACATTCTCATCACGGATGCGCACGGCGACTTGAACGTATACCTCACTGCTCCAGCTGAGTGCTGTTGCTCGGCTTCGGGTAACATGGCGTCAGACCTGGAAGGAGAAGACTTGAATGAATGGTGTGGTAGGTGAATCGACCTTAAGTTGCCCGTGCATGTAGCTAATGGTGAGATCAAAGGCTCCTTCAAGATTTATGCCGTCAAGAAATAGATACAGGTAGATACCAAGGGATGATGTATATGAGGGATAAGGTTGCCCGCTTCGCGCAAGTAGCTAAATTGAATCTATTATATGTCTGAGTGAGGGACTCAAGGTTTTATTCGCACTTAGATTGGAACTCGTCACCGTGCTACCTACATATGCAGCAGTCATTCTCCTCAATGTCCTTGCACTAACACTCTTTTACGCTAGCTAAAAGCTGTAGCAAGCTAGAATTTAGAAAACTGGAAGCACGTGACGTACCGGCGGGGTAAACTCTCCATTTCAGCCAATACTTCATGGCTTGTTGCCAGCATCAAGTAAGTCAAATGCATGATGCCCCGGTCTAAAGGCAAAGGTAAGTTCGAAAGTCTTAAAACTCTAGACGTTCGCTCGCTTATTCTATCCCAGGCTGCTCGATCTGCTCGTTGCGAAGGATCATCTGCGATCTTGGTCAACCGAGCTGTCAGAAATGCCTTGGTAGGGGTTTTACCTGCCCAGGGTATGGTCCAAAACTTCGCTGGGTACAAGGCGTGGCTATTCGTGGTCATCTCCGGGGTGTCCAGTTTCCTATCTCTGAGTCTCCAGCTTCCTCATCTTCACCCAACTTCGACAGCAACACTCAACAATTATTAGAGTACTACGATAAGAATATCGCCAGATTGATGGTATGGATTGACTCAGAAAAGAACTATTACCGCCAGAAGGTCCTACCATTGGCTCAGACGAATGAAGCAGTCCGTCTCGCCATATGCGCAGTCTCAGCTCAACATGCAGCAAAAGACTTCACGCCTTCCAGCATTTACGAAAGGGACAGGAACCACGTCTTGTCTATTATCACGCGCGGCGTTAATGATATGTCTGCTCATCCCCAACTTACTATAAGCGCCAACACTGCAGAGTGGATGCTTTCGTCCATGATGGTACTATCATCATATGAGCTAGCTCACTCTGGCGGTGCAGACGCTGCAGATTTCCACCGCAAAGCAGCTCGTGCCCTGGTCAATACTCTTTCTACGCTGGACTTTCCAAAGAGTAGTCTGTTCGGCTTCTTGCAGAACCAACTCTCAATGTACGATATTTTTGCTTGCACAACTATCTTCGACGTGGCCGACGTACAGGATGCGATTAGGCCGGTCGAATTCGGAGAGGATGTATCGTTCTCGGAGTATCTACAGATCCTTTTTGAGGTCACACTCGTTTCTCGGCATGATTCAAATGCATTGGAAGGTTGGAGGAGCGAATTTGATCGAGCACGGGGGGAGACGTTGATGGAGGCTGGTAGGACGGGTATGTGCTCAAGTACTGACCGTGGAGACTTTATCCGTTTAGTCGACGCTTACCACAATGCTGCTCTGCTATATACTGCGCGATGCCTTGGTCAACAGCATGGTTCAGAAGAGACAGTCGCCCTATTGGACTTGTTTCGGCTACTAGAAGGGATGGAAAATCCGAATAAGTGGATTCATAACCTTGCTTGGCCCATCTTCATCGCCGGGACAGAATGCCACGGAGATGACGACAAACAAGCTATCTTGAGAGATCTATATCAAACCTTGTCCAATGTCACAGGATTCAAACACCACGGAGATGTCCTCGCTTTTCTGGAATCATTCTGGTCTAGCTCCGAGTCAGACTGGCGCATTCTCGCAAAACATTGGGAAGGACAGGGTAGAAGAATCCTAGCAGTTTGATAAATAAGCCATTTACTTCTTAACAGTCTCTTCATCCTCAATTCCAAAGATGACTTTCATTGGATCTTGATACTTGTAAAATCCCAAAGCCGGTGGACAAATACCATACCCTAACAGCCTGAGCATCTTCGGGGGAAAATTCCTTGTTTTTGCAACCTCTGGGGGAATACTCAGGTACTGGTTTTCTTCTTGTCTCAAGGTTCCCTTGCACATAAATATACCAATTGTTTCTCGGGCATCATTCCTTTTCCATGTTAGCTCGCACGATAGCAGAAAAGTACAATAAACTTACTTAGTGATGTTGGCTCCGCCTGCGTGATACACATTGCCCAGGAATAGCATAGCGTCACCGATTTCCAGCTCACCGGGAATAGCCTCTTCATCTAGTGGGCATCTATCAGGACCCCAGAGATGACTCTTTGGGATCACAATTGTCGCACCATTCTCTTTTGTCGTCTTGGTCAAAGCCTAGCGATATTAGATGGTTCAAAAACAGTTCAATGGCGGGCTTACCGTCACGCAGCCGAGCATTAACGGCATGTCGCAGTTCCTCGGATGGTAATCCGAGTCATCTCGGTGAATAGCCTGTTGCTTTCCACCAGGTTCGACTCGAAATCCAACAGCACTGGCAATGTACGGCTTTCCAAATACCGTCAACTGCTCTTGACCTTCCCAGTATGTATACTTACTTCCCAAGACCTTTTCAGCAACGGATTGAAACAGAGGGTTTACAGCCAGTTCGACACATGCATCTGAAGTAGCAAAGAAACCGGTTGCGCGCTTGGTAGTAGGAGGAAAGAAGCCGGAATCGTCTTTGACGTCTGAGTCGAAGAGTGGCTTCAGATCCGACCGGATTTGTTGGCAGAGGGACTTAGGGGCTATGCCTTTGATTATCAAGGCACCGTCTCTCTCTAGGGCTTCTATGATAATGTCGGCAGTCGTTCCGGGATCGTTGGCATGGAGTGTCGAGATTGAGGTTCCTGCCTCTGTGGGATAGGTTGAAGAAGGACACATGCTTGGGGAGGATAGAAGTTGATGATCTGAACGGGGTTGAATAAGATACAGATACAGAACTAAATAGACTGTCCTTGGTACTTGGATGCTCCTTCAATGGCCCTTTAATACTTCTTTAATGAGTCCTTAGGTTGTCTTTACAATTGCTGACTTCGAAGTCCTTCTCAGATTGACAGCCTGATTAGGAAGTTGAACAGAGAAATCTCGCTATAACTTCCCAAATTGATATAGTTTCAACTTAATGTGGGCCTTCTCCTCTCAACATCTAAGACGGGAATAGTTAAGGTAGCAATGTTAGTTCATTTACCCTGCAAACCGGTTCCATTCTAGAGGGTCCAGGGAATTCATTGTCGCATATTGGTAGAACAATTGCTGAAGATAAGATATAATATTAAATCTTATAGCTAGATATTCTGTATAAGCGAGAATTGTAGCTGAAAGCTTGTCTTCTCAAATGGGTAGTGTATTCCGAGCTAGTTTGTTACCAGCAAAACTTCTCCAGTAGAATTTATTAGCAAGCATCAGTTAATACTACATGTTTAGAAGAATGCGGGGTCGGATACAAACTTTTCTTTTCTTTTATACCGTTTGAGTACAGAAATGCAGCTCTAACAAAGGCCTTAGAGAGTATACCAGAATCACTGTTCGCTTCCAAATGACGACCTGCTGTCAAGTTTGATGAGGCTAAAAATAGAAATTGTCTTAGACCCGCTTACTCCAATTAAATAGCTGGAAGATCAATACTTGGATCCACCGTTCATGGCGAATTTCCAGTCAATACGGAAATGGCAAATAATCACACATGGTTGAGAGACGCTTTGTCGTGCTTGAAGCAAACAATGCTTCAGCGTAGTCAGTCTATTTAACATTTGACTATATCATGATCATTCTATCCAATTCGTTACCGACCCTTAGACCAATCTTTCTTTCCTTCCAGATCCAGCGTGAACTAAGTAGTGAAAGGGTTGAAGTCAATACCAATACGATCAGCCTCAGCTCTCAACTTCTTGTTCTTTCTGGTCAAGTGCCACTTGATGATGGATGCAAGACAGATACCGAGACTAGCAAAGACGATCTGCAAGATCATAGCCATGGTGTATCGGGGTTGGTCTCTGTCAGGGAAGAAATAAGGCGAAATAACGTTACCCAAGTGACCAAAGATATTGACGATAGCACCACCAGCAGCTCGCTTCTCGGGAGTCTGACCAAGAGTCGAAACGGCCCAGGTGTACTGAAGAGTGTTGGCAGAGAAGCAGCCAGCGGCGTACAAGAAGGTCATGGCGTATCGCACTGAGGCGTTGCCAGTGGCGACGGTGACAATGAAACCGACGACTGAGCAAGAGAGGGGAATGACGATGTGAAGACCTCGTTCCTTTCTGCGGTCAGAATCCCATGACACGTAGAAGGTGCACAAGGTTCCGAAGACATAGGGAGGGGCTGTCATGAGAAGAGCAGTAACGCTCTTACCGAAGCCAAGACCTCTGACGATGGTAGGGAAGAAGTTGTTGAATCCATAGGACGAGGTGATGAAGATGTTCATGAACAAGAACATGTAAAGCTTGAGATCGGTAACAGCAAGCTTGAGTCCATGCAAGACGGTAGACTTCTCAGAGTACTCTACTCTGTCGTCCAGAATACGCGCAGCAGCGAGCTTGCGCATGTCCTCGGTCATGTATCGCATGGCACCACCGGTAGGAGAATCGGGATAGTTGGGGAGGATGAAAAAGGCAGTGAGGGCAAAGAAACCACTGGCAGCACCTTCAAGGATGAACAGCCACTTCCAGCCGGCAAGACCCATAGGGCCGTCGAGGCCAGCGAAGACACCGGCGGCAATGAGACCAGAGAAAGCCTGGGCGAGAACGAGACCAGAGTAGAGGAGGGCGACGCGGAGGGCGAATTCTCGACGGGTGTACCAGCAGGACATGAGGAAGACGGCCTGGAATGGAGTTAGTGGTTGAGCTAAACTACTAGGTAAAATGGGACTTACACCAGGGAACAGAGGAGCTTCGACGATACCAAGAACAAATTGAACACCCCAGAGACCACCAGCACTGGTGCAGAGAACAGTCAAAGCTGAGATGGCAGACCAGACGAAAGCAGCCGTAGGGAGATAGACGGAGGGTCGAACACGAGTGATCAACATGTTGGAGGGTAGCTGGGCAAGCATGTATCCCACAGTCAAAACAGCAACAGCAGTCTATACTCATTAGCTTCACTTCATCCCAAACAAATCTTCGTGCAAACACACCTGATAATCTCCCTCACCAAGGTTAAGATCCTCGTTGAAGGTGTTCAAACGCGCCTGCGCAATGTTGGTGCGGTTCAGGTAGTTGAACATGTACAGGATCCAAAGCTGAGGCATCATGAAGATGTCTAGTCTTCGCACAATCTTCTTCTCCAACTCGGCCGCGTTCTCGAAACCCAAACGAGCCACATGGTTGATGTCCGCAAAGCCCTCAACCGGCTTCTCCTGTGCGATCGAGGGGGCATCAAGATGAGGAGCACCAATCTCCTTGTGGTCATCACCACCAACGGCTGGCTTTTCGTCAGACATCTCAAACGCGGAACAAGAATGGAGGGAAGAAGGATTAGGAGGACAGAGGAGAAGTGTCTGTCTACCGAGCTTAAGAAAAAGTTCTGACGACGGGTCTGTTTTATAACTTCCTGATACCCCATGATGACAACTCCACAGCCAAGACAAGGTGCTGCGTCAAGACTGCGGGGAAAACATCTTGGAAGAAAACTGACGACTCGCATACCACTGTCAAAGGGGGCATCTTTTCTTGGAAGAGAAGGTGCTAAGAGCCTTAGCTTGTGTAAACAATGAGAGCCAAGAGAAAGCCAAGCAAAAAGCCAAGAGCATGGTTATATTGTGGAAACCGATGGCGGATACATGTTTTGAATCCGTCAAATTTGGAGTAGCTTTTCTCGCTAGAGGTTCGAAATCAGGCGGCTCAAAAACCGGTGACGGGAATTATCACCTGTTGAATAGCGGGAAAACAGAATATTAGAGCCTCATACTCCTCACGCTAAGCTTGACCTAGGTAAGTTCTCCAAAATCGATGTTTTGAGCATGGTGTGATATACTTCTCAGCTTCGCTTGGCGAGTTATTTTCCTTCTTTTACGTCGGTGGCCACTTCAACTGCCGACTAATAACAGCCAAGACATCTGAGGTTCACTCCTAAGCGAAATCCCCTCACTCCATCGGTCCAATGACCAGCCTCGCAATTCGGAGACACCGTTTAGATACATGCGGTCAGCCGTTTAAAGATCGGGGTAGAAAAGTGGTACATCCAAGTAGAAAATGCCTCTTTTTCACTTGGCGACCCACGGGGAATGTCGGGGTTTAAGAGTCTGGAAGGGCTTGGCTGGAGCCTGGAGAGGAGACTTGATGAATCATATTCCTTGCTGGAGTAACAGCAGCGTGGGGTTTTCGCGCTCCCCCAACATTTTGGGACTCCACATGACTCGGGGAATCTGAGGGGAATAGAGTTTAGTTATATTACATAACTATGCGAGTGGAATTGCTGATGTCTCGGTAAAATAGGATAGGCGAGGAGAATGCCAAGTAAGTAGGCGAAACAGCCCCTAAAAAGAAGTATCACAGCGATTCCTTATATGTGTCCATAACCCATCAATTTCTTCTCTGCAGGTGACGAGTTGTCCGTACAACGCGGGTAGTATTTCCCCAAGACGCGAACAAGGATATCCCCGCAACTACTACAGTAGCCAATACATAGTCTGGGGCGCGTAACCTAAAACCTCAGCCGGCGAGGGCATATAGTTTGCCTCGAATACAACTGGCTGTTGAGAAATGTGCTCGGATGGGGAGATATCACGGCTATCTGAGACGGCATGTCGGATGATTCTTGGCTGTCTCTTGGCTATGCAAGAGAAGGAAAAAATCGGAGCCGCAAAAGGCCAAGACTTATAAATCCTTGGTTGTAGGGTAACTGGTTATGCAATATTTGTGCAATAGGGTATAAATCGGTATAAATGGGGAGATCCACGTTAACGCGACGCGGAGACAAGTCCGAGACTCCTCAATCAAGGTAACAACAAAAGTGAGAATACTACAGAGTACTCTAGAAGTATTTAAGTATTAAGTCTCCCGTAGAAGTTCAACATTTTGGAAATCTTTCTTGCTGTTGGACCAGAGGTTTCCCCGCAATTGAGCGTGCGGTATTGCATCATAAGAGGATCCTTCACGTTAGGTATCACATCCTTAACGTATCAGGCCACAAGACAAAACACCAAGAAGCCAAGCAAGCAGCCAAGAAGTCAAGCATCTCAAACATCATCTCATTAAACTACCCTAAGCATTGCCGATCCCCCAGCTTTTCCACCCCCAGATTCGTCATCGCTAGTAAGTGTTCTTGGTAGCCAAGCCCCAAAAGTAAGCCACCCACGCGCCAAGAATGAGAACGATGACGGCAGAAAAGTTGACAAGTCCCAACTTGCGGTTCCATTCTGCATGTCCCTCGTCCTCAAACTCCTCCTTCCTTGCGTTGATGATGTGACCGTTCTCAACTCTCTTCTTACGGCTCCATTGTAAATGCCCGAGTATGTCGTTTGCGAAGCCGAGTGCTATCATTATTAATGCAACGACGACGGACCCGGCTGCTAGTGTTACGTAGAGAATTGTGACGTTGTCGTAGTTGTTGTTATCGCGGTCTTGGATCACACCTGCGATAACGCCGACGATGATGGTCATGCTGTTGTTGATGGCAATCTTGATGGCGTAGCCTGATCCGAAGACTTCTTGATACCACATACTCGTGCGGATACTGTCGATAATGACGGTAGGGCCGAATGAGCTGGCAACAGCAAAAATGCCGAAACTAGCAGCCGTTCCAGAGACTGTAGGACCCCAAGCTACCAGACACATAGACAGCAGCATTCCCAAACCGCAGACAATCATAATTGTAAGACGCTGCCCAAACATGTCGACAAATATTCCAATAAGTGGTACGAAGAAGAAACCTAAATACTGCGACATAGAAGAATACCAGCCTGCCTTGACAGCCGAGATCTTGAAGCGCTGCTGAGCCAACTCAGTGCTGTTCGTAGAGAACACATTAGCCGTTGAAGTTTGGAAGAGAGAGAACAAGCAGATAAGCCAGAACGACCAAGGAAGCGTGAGCATCTTCTTGATCTCGAACTTCTTGTTATTCTCAGTGAGTTTCTCTCCCGTAGCAGGATCTCTGGTGCCTGAATATCGCTTCTCACACCAACGCGTAAACCACCAAAAGAATAGTGTTGCAACGTTTGTGAAGAGATTCATGAACACAGCCATCCAGTACGCCCAGCTGAAGTTACCCATGTTCTTTGCGATGACATTGGCAGTGGCTTTTCCAACGAACGATCCGATTTTTCCAATACCAAGCTCAAAGGCAAGTGTTGATGCGAAACCAGAAGAGGGAGGGAACCATGAAGAGAAGATTTTGTACTGGGCGACTTGGGTTGCGACGTCGCCTAGGGCTTGAATGACTACGCCGCCGATCATGAATTTGAAGCTGCGGACCTGGGTTGCGGCTGCGACGAGGATTGCGCCGGCGCTGAAGATGGCGTTTCCCCAGAGCATAGTGCTTGCTCCGCCGTATCGATCTGTGAGAACGCCGCTGACGAGGATGAGAGCTGTCTTGATGAAGTTTTCACTTGTGTCGAGGACGGCATATTGCGTGTTTGAGATGTGAAGTTCCTAGCCAGGTTAGCCAAGCATCATACGTGCAGAGGAGGCTTACCTTTTTTAGAGTACTCTTCAAAGCACCAGTAACACCACTACTCCAATGTCCACCAAAGCCAATCATACTGACAATGACGACAGAAAGGATCTTCATACTCAGGGGTACGGGCTTTTTGCCATGGTCCTCAGCCCCACTGTCTGATTGGTCAGACACGGGTGAGACATTCTCCATCTTGAGTTCCTTTGAAGACTCCATTGCAAAGATAAGATGAGATGAGATGTCCGAGAGAGATTATCAGATCAAGAGAATGGTGATCAGGTCTTTATCAGATCAATCTGCAGTGGGTCACGTTCTGGTGTTCTGCAGCAAGGTTTTTTTGACGCTCAGCTAAAGGGGTCCACTTGGTGTCGTAGCTCACGCGATAGTTGTTAAGCTGAGTCGAGACCCTTCGGTAGACCCTTCTATGGAAGGTGTCAGCTAGACACTATTGAACGTTAATGTCGCTGTAAAAAAAGAGATCAATTCGGAATTTCCGAAGGATATTTCTTTATCCTTTGATTTTAACACGTCCCACCCTCAGAACCCTACTCACAATACTCCTACAAAAACATTTTCTTCTCAAAAGTGACTTGGCAATCGCAAAATCTGATAACGCTCCCTTTGTTAGCTCCAAGACCCAAAATTACCATCCCCTCGGTTATCGCCAATCCCTTCCCTATCTAGCTAGTCCCTCCGAAACGGCCTGATATCGGAGCGAGAATTTTATCACAGTGAGACACCAAGGCCCACCAAACCTGCAATTTCTTCCCTTCTCACAGTGAAAAACCTCAGATCGTCGTATCAATCAGATAACTTACGTTGCAATGGCCTGTTTATGCGGCTCAATCAATCAACTGATTGATAACTTTGATCCGAAAACGGCCGCGGGCCTTGCGTCATCTCTGAATAAGCACTTGGAGGCTGTTCGGAGCATACTAGCGAGGAATAAATCCCTCGCGAAGGAGGTTCGGTATCAGATTATTCCGAGTAACCAGCGAACGGCGAAGATTTTATCACTGCAGGCGATTGATCTGACCAGAATTGGGAAGTTGTATGATTTGTATAAAGATGATACGAAGGGGTTTTGGGAAGTTGCTGGTGATGGGCTGCATCAGGAGTTGAGGAGGAGAATTGCGTGTGTTACGATATTTTTGAGGTCCAAGTTGGATGATAATGCTTGGACGTCGAAGGATGTGGCGAGTATTGTTCAGGGAAGGACGTTGTCTGAGTTGCGATATGCGGGGAGCAAGTATATCAAGATTGCGAGGAGGCTTAGTGGGATTGGATCGATTCTTTGGCTTCCTCTAGAGATTCCGGCATCAACGTAAGTACAGAGATCTGAATAATTGATCAAGCTGACGAAATCAGATATGAGAGGTACTTGAATATGGACGATAGCGAAGCCTTTGATCATATTCAAAGCCTCGGTTCCGACGCTCCCGATCTGGACCTCTTCGTGCAGCGTCTTATCACAGATCAGCTCGATGGTTGGTAAAATCATGCCTAGGCTTACCCAGACCTAACAGATATAGATCCATCACTCGCTCTATCTCACCGCAACTTACTCTCAGATTATGGAGACTGCCTATTACCTTCAGAACAAGGTCTTCTTCTCCTTCTTGCACTCGGCGGAAATGAGGTCCCTATTGACCTCCTAAAAAGTGCACGAATACCCATGAGACGTTGGACCAAAGAGGGAGAAATAAAAGGCACTACCGCCGCCGAATTTGGACTCAGCCCTGATCTCATTGGGCTGCTATTCAGTGACGATCGTCTATCGCACCTAAGCCGGAGACCAGAAATTACTCAGAAGGCGTTGGAAGATGGCACGATTGTTTGGTCCATTCAGCCCGAGGTCCAGAAGGATCTTTCGAATCGCCTGTCGCCGCAGACAGTAGAAGATTGGGCAACTACTGCTCTAAAACTACTATGCTTTGCATGCCCTCCATGCTACGAAGGCAAAGTCAATTGGTAAGCTTCACTCAGGTTACACCCTACATCTGCTAACATATCACAGGGCATTGCCTCTTAAGAAAGCTATCTGGAGTCTCCTCGACAAAGCGACGAACCAGAAAAGACTACCATCATCTCTCCGAGCATGTGTCATCGAAGCATTGCTTTTCTTCTGTGAGCGAGACCTCTTCATAATCCGTCAAGCCGCAGTTGAACGCGCAAAATCCCTGCTACGCAAAAACATGTCGTTCTACTTTCAAGCCTCAGTAACTCTATTCGACAGCATTATCTCTCGTATTGATGGAAACTTCCAAAGATCAGAATCCTTGATTGTCGAGTTTCTCGCAGCAGACCATGAGGGAGACACGCGGTCTGACAACGCGTTGCGAGGAAGATTGCATATCTCGAATATAGAGAACAAGATCCATCGATATGACAAAGATGTGGCTTCGACTATATACAACTGGACGGGAATTCATCCCCTTTCAACGTTTGAGATTGAAGTTACGCGAAGGCTTCAAGGCGTCGCTGCTAAATTCTTCCACTCAATTGGAGACTTTAAAACCACGAGAGCGTCTCTAGAACAACACCTCTGGCTTAACTCAACAATGCCAATACGGCCTAATACGAAATTACTCATCGTCACGAGACTAGCCGAGATTCACTGTGAGTTGCATGAATACGAAAAAGCTCTTCAGATTATCCAAGTTGAGCTCGATGGCATGTCTGCGAGGAAAGGTCGTCCGTTTAGAAGGTTATCCATGGCAAGGGCGGAAGGCTATATTGGACTTGGTCGTCTTGACGATGCGGAGTCTGTTCTTCAAGAACTTATTAGCGTGGAACCACCTGAACTCGATGATCTAAACGATCAAGTCCTCCGTGTCCGAAGGTTAATCCTCTCCGCACGAATTCTCCATGAACGGCTCAACTTCTCCGAAGCGTTACAAGCATGGCAACTTGTTGGCCAAACGATAGAAAGCTTATCAATCTTCAAGTCAAGACATGGATGGGTTACGGCTATTGTGTACTTATCAATGGCCCATGCCCAGATTGCGCTTGGAAATGAGGATATGGCGAAGCAGTCTTGGGATGCTGCGGTGGAAGTTGCCATGAGGGAGAGGTTTGAGTATGTTTTTCCGGTTCTGGCGACGAGTTGGTTGCAGAAGATTGTGGGGGAGATTCATCAGGTGAAGGGATGGCCTTTGAGGGTTATGATGCCGGGAGGGAAGTCGGATCTTACATGGTTATAACCGGCCAACACTGTACACGATAGTGTTGCTTGTTCTAGATGTAGTAGGCAATTTTAGGTTTCAAATATGGCTTGTAATAATTATAAGAGTCAAATAATACCCCGTTTGTATGTCTAGTCTTGTATTTACACCAAGACAACAGCCTTTTCCAAAATGACACTACGCTCAATCTCGTCCTGGGTCACTTCTGTCAAACCTTGATTGTAGTTGGCCCTGAGAGGTCCCTCCTCATCATTCTGATCACGTTCTTCTTGCATGTAAAAAAGAGCAGGTAAAAGACAAATCTTTATCTTTTCACCTGTCGGCGTAGAGTCCCCAGCTTCCTCGAGTCTCATCATCGCAGTGAACGGTGCGTCCGGTGGAAAGAAGCGATACTTGATCTGTCTGACAGACAGGAAAAGCTCCATTTTGATCTCCAATGCCTTTTTTAGAGCCATGTCCAGATTGGTCGCCACACATTGCTCTCCTTCGTTACGTGGTGAACGCTGAGCCAAGTCGCGACTTGCCAAGGGCAAAAGGCAGTTAAGATTTTGCAGCATTAGGTGAGATAAGAATTCGGCTTTTGGTGAAATAAACCCGCGTTTAGAATGTTTGTTCAACAGCAAGGGTTTTATTGAGATAGCGTCGTATGTCCGGAGCCCTTCCCATCCATCTGATTCTGTTAGCTCGGCTCCCAAGCAGGAAGATACTCTTACGTAAAAGTGCGATGTTCTTCCTGTAGTTATCCAGCAATGGCGATTCAGCAGCGAAAATAGTTGGAAAGACTTCCTCAAAAACAGTTTCAAATATCCCCGCTGTGAGCAGAGAAGCAACCAGCTGTTCTTTCGATACTTTATTTGCATAGCAAAGGGAGATGAGATTGTGGAAACCCCTACCACATACTCGCTTAGCCCAGTTTTCTGCTAGTTGAGATCGTTGATCTGGGAGGGTGAAGTCTGGACTTAACTCGCAAATGGAATGAGACGTGGACTTGATCTTGGAGTAAAGGTCGGCGTACTCTGCCTCCAGAGGGGAATTTCGAAATGCGACATGGTCTGTTTTCAGGTCACCGAGGTCCTGCGTCACAAGCTTCTCGCGATCCAACTGTTCTCTCAACAAGTCAATAACATCTCGCAGCTTGGCAAGCTCTTGTACGTTGACTGGTCCTGAAGAAGCAGTTCGGTGACAGGCACGCAAGTCCTTCAGCTCCGTTTTGAGCTCGGAGTTTCGGTTTTCCAATGTAGAAATATAGCATTGCTTCTCCAGGCAATCGGCCTTTGCGTTTCGTAATTCGGCCTTTGTCATACCCAAGGCGAGCTGTGAGTTGCGTAAATCTGCTCCCACGGCCTGTAAAGTAGCCTCTGAGCCTTGTCTCGCAGTCTGTGCAGTCCGCAAAGCAGCGTTTAACCACAGGCGCTCGGCATCTGAGTGTTGCCTCGCAGTCTCTAAATTCCTTAAAGCATTGCTTAACCGCAGGCACTCAGCCTCTGAGTTCCGTAAAGCGACCTCTGTGATCCGCAAAGCAGCCTCTTTGTCTTGTAACTGAGCGATTATGTTCCAAAAGCCAATCTCTCTGTTCTGTACGGCAGCCCCGAAGCTCTCGATGGCGGCCTTAAAATCCCGGAAAACAGCTTCGAAGGCGAGATTCGCTGGACCATCAGACCTTGCCTCATCTTGAGAATCTGATATAGCTAGGGTAACATCAGATTCCAACGAAGAGAGTGAGCTGGAATCGGAGCCATCCTCGTTGTTGGGCATACATGGGCTGTGCTCTCTTGCCAGGCCATTTCCACTGAGCTCGTTTGGCACTAGACCGGACCTCTTTTTGACCTAGAGAATTATTAGTTAGGTTAAACTATGGGGCTGTTTAGCCAAGTTATATATCTTACATTTTGTCTTGGAAGTTCTGGTGGAGGTTCTGGAATCTCGGAAAACCGTTGAGTTGATGCCTCACCAGATTCTTCCCTGCTGCTTATCGATGGTGACGCTAAACAGGATCTAGGTCTCGCAGCTGAAGCTCGTGACGCGCTTCGCAAGCGACGTCCGCCTTGGGGAGAATCCATGATGGTAATTATGTGAGGCTGTGAAGAAGATGTTTGACCCTCTATTGAGCTGCCTGTTGTAGGAACCGAGTGCGAGGCCACAAGGGTATGAGACTCCGGAGCTGGAGCCGCCGAAGCTCTCCGTAAGCGACGAGGCTCATGAGGGGGACTTAAGCTGGCGAAAATTCGTTGGAATTTTCGCTGCCTGTCTGGCTCAAGAGGCGGGAAAGCCGATGTTCCCAGCGAATAGATATCCGCAAAAGCATTGCAAACTCTTGATTTTTGCCATTCCCAGTATAGTTTGTTTGTGATCTGCTCATATGTAAATTGTTTATTGGTTCTGGTGGTCCTTTTTAGGTAGCTTTCGACTGTCTTTTTAAAGTCGACGTTATTTTGCTGGCACCAATCGAGGTACGCTAGCATTCGAAGCCATTCAGGGTCGCTCCAGAAGACAGGAGTCCTCTTCGGCCTGGGATTCGACTGGAGCTTAAAAGCCCGTTTCGTCTGGAATTTAGTAGTCGCCTTAGGCTTCTTCTTATTCTTTCGGGTCATAGCTGTTTGCATAGGATTTGAGCTTCCAAGGTTGTCGACACAAGAACCAAGCTTCCTGAGATTGAAAAATAGAATATAAGGGTTAAGAAAAAGAAATTGTGAACGCGTAACGTAGGTGTTTGGCAGGGCTGTCTGATATCCAATAATGTTAAGGGGGCGTGTTGCATGGCATAGTTACTCAGCCAACAACACGCTTTTACTGGCCAACACGAAATACACACGGGTTGGTAGTACAATCTAGCGCTTACCTGACCGCTGATCACCTAGAATAAACATATCAAACTCGCTACATGTCCTCTGGAAAATAGGCTTGAAGGCGTATTGTATGGCATAAGTAATTGCAGGCATTTTTCTCTTTTTTCCCTGACATTTTTCTCTGTATTATCAAGCTCAAACTGGAGGAAACAAAAACTGTGGCGTCGTGCCTTGTTTGTATCGGTTGGTTGCACAAGCCATTTTTGCCTTGCTGCCTTGTTCTTGTGACATGGTTCGCAAGGCTCGACTGAAAAAGCAAATAATTGAAAACAAACAACCAACACCCCGCGCCCTGGCATACGCGACTTGCTCACTCATCTTTCCACGCATGAATCATGTCGTTCTCGGAGCCACGAACCAAGAGGGCTAGGGTCGACCAAGGGAACAGATCAGCTTCGCGACATGTATCCGAAGATCTCTTGACTTGGAACAGGGATAACTCTCTAGCCAAGCGGCTCATCATTGCCATAGACTTTGGGACCACGTATTCTGCAGTCTCTTACGTCGACATCCCGGAAGGAGTCCCATCCCAAAATATTGACTCGAGAAAGATTCGTTCAATCGGAAACTACACTGGGAACTACAACAATATGGGCCTCAATGACCCGATGAAGGTGCAAGTTCCCACCGAAGTGATCTATCCCTTTGACAGCAGTTTCCGCGAGCAAGCCAGCCAAGATCAAACTGAGCAAGATGTTGAGAACGGCGAAAGTGCTGAGGTCGGAGACGAGGATGATGAGCCTGAGGACTTTACTCTGTTACCAGCAATTTCAGCGGAATTCCGGTGGGGCTACAGAGTACACGAGATCTTGGCTATCCCATCTACTCACTCTGACCCTGGCAACCAACCGCTATCTCGCTTCAAGCTCGTGTTTGACAACAGTCCCTTGACCGAGAAGATCAGACGAGAGGTAAAAACGACCGTCAGAACGCTCAAGAAAAGAGGTGTGATTCAAGGACATCAGCACGTTATTATCGACTTCCTTACCTATCTGTTGCTGCATACGCAGAAGGAATTGCGCCGAAAGGGCTTCGACGATACCTATCGTAAAGAAATGGTACTTTGTGTCCCTGCTATCTGGACTCAGAAGGCTTGCAGAGATATGCAGACGTGTCTGGCCGAGGCAATGAAGCGTGCAAGATTCAATGGTATCGAGCAAGGTAAAAACAGTATTCGGAACTTGTTTATTGTCTCAGAACCAGAGGCGGCGGCAGCGCACATGCTTTGCACATCGAAAAAAATGAAGGTACAGCCTTTCCCATAATATCCTGTCTCGCAAACTTGCTCACGTAGTGACTTAGTCTGGCGATTGTTTTGTTCTCGTGGATGCTGGTATGGCCCATTCACCTTTGCCATTTACCAAGTACTTGCTAAGAAAAACAAGGCGGCGGCACTGTCGATGCAATCACCTATCGAGTCAGCAGAGAGGTGCCACTCAGATTGGAAACTGAAATAGTAGAACCTAAAGGTATGGTTTGCGAGAGAAGTACAAGGATCTGATCCCTAACTTTCACTTGACAGGCGGCCTCCACGGATCTGGCAATCTGAATGAAGATTTCAAGCAATACCTGCGAGAACGTATCGGAAGAGAAAAGTACCTTGAGAAGGGAACCACCACCATCGATGGAATCATTGAGAAAATCACGTACGAGCACTGGGAGAAGATAATCAAGAGAACCTTCGACTACACTCAATACAATTCTCGAAACCCACACACTTGGCACCTACACATAGAAGGACTGATAGACAACAGGGAGAGAGGATTTGAAAGAGGATGCGTCAAGCTTTCGTCGTGGGTTTATTCAACAAGCCATTTATTTTTCCTCGCACTAACCAGGTCATAGAAAAGTTGTTACCAGGATTTTTATGAAACACTTGATTCCTATATGTGATATCGTGAGAAGCCAACTTGACGAAGCCAGGGCGAAAGGCCATTCAGTTCAGGTAAGCTGGCCAAAATCAGGCAACGCTTTCGTTTTAACACAAGACTTTACAGAATGTCGTTCTCATCGGAGGATTTGGGACCTCACCATCCCTCATAGCAAAACTCGAAGAGTTCTTAGAAGTATATCGCCAGGCAAACAATTGCGAGGTCGAACTGATGACACCACAAGAAGGGTTTGTATCACACATTCAGCCACTTCTATGCTGTTTACTGAGTTCTTATATGCAGGACCACTATTACTAACGCAGTAGCTAATGGAGCTGTGCTTCGCGCCATCAACAAAGAGAATGGGCCGGAGAGAAAAGCCCGCTCAAGCTATGGTATTCGACGAAATGAACCCTGGAATGATTATGAAGAGCACAAAGGACAGAAGCGGGTTTATGATCGCCATGATGGGGACTACTACATCATGAGAACCATAGACTGGGTTTTGAAAGCGGTTTGTCTTTCTTCACCAACTTTACCTAAGCATGCCAAGCTGACAAAGTCATAGGGAGACATAGTTGATCCTGTGTGGGAGAGTGACCCCATTCCCCTCTGCCACACTTTCGACTTTGATAACGACAGTCTTATCTGCAAAGAGGAACTTTATGTGTCAGACTTCGCTACGGAATCACACTACAAGAAAAGCCATCATAAAAACAAAGGTGAGTCTTGACATGCCACCAGCGGACGTCTCTAACAATATTGCAAAAGGCGCTGAGGTAGTCGGCACGGTCGAGGTCGACTTCACCAAGTATCGAGATGAACTGAGAATTGTTGAGCCTCAGGATACAGATTATGCACAGAGAGGGACGAGACACCTCAGGGTCGACTGGAACTTGGTAATCAAGGTTGTAGGCCGTGACTTGGAATGTAAGTCCTGAGGATTTTGGTGGTTTGGACTTTTGAGCTGACCCGATTATAGGTATTGCTTGGTGGAGAGGTAAGCAGGTCGACAAATGCCGTGTTTGTATCGCATCGAACTTCGTACCTGGAACTAAATAGCGGGTAGTTGGTGGGACGCTACTTGATTGTACGGTATGAGGAGTTCTACGTAAGTGTAATGGCAGGGCCATGAGAAAGTATTGTGTTCTCTGGGGGATATCTAATGGGGTCATTTCATTAACAGGTTTACGGCATCTTAAGTCAATACTAGTCTATAAAATTAATTAGATATGCAATAATGCCGTAAATATATTAGCAATAGCTTGATTGTGAAACCTTTCTAAACCTGGTCCTTTATATAACTTTATAT
>JABCJY010001621.1:0-10304 GCA_013184415.1 Fusarium concolor | reverse complement strand
GTACTGACTATACTGTTCTGACAAGGAGATCGCAAACTATCGCAAACCATCTAAGGATATTACTTATTAGTTATACTAGAACGCTATTTCTAAGCCTTTCTAAGTAAAGAAACTAATACTTTATGCATTGCTGTGGGTAAGAGGCTTGATTATTATGTAAAATGACAGATGCTTCTGTAAGAAATAATGGACCTGTGGTTTCCCCAAAGATAGAAGTTGGAGAGCATACTTGTGAGAGTGATTACCCGAAGACTTTAAAGTCTATGACTTTCTTGGGATGAGTGGTATCGTGGATGCTGAGGAGCGCCTAAACCGAGTCAGCGACTCCTGAGCTTCACTATCTATAACTTTATTCTTGAATTTCTCCATCTTAGCCGCCACTCACTATCTTGTGACTCGAGTGATGAAAATAGCCTACTTTTCGGAAAGCCTCAACGGACGACCCGCCTCGCCTCCAGATGAGAAAAAACAGAATAGCTTCAAATAAGCAGCCACAAGTGAGATCGATGGCGGTTTCATAGCTTCCATTAACCAGTCAATGACTAACATTGTCGATGTGCAGGCCAAGAACAAGATTCCTGTGGGATCGAAGCTCGTTCACTGTGCCATTAAAGGCGCCGCTGGGGTCATAGTCGTAGAGTTATTTGAAAAGCTCGGAGATAGTGACTCAGGAGGACATGGCCAAGGTATTGAGCGTTTAGCGACAAGGGAGTACTGTAGGTCTGGAAGCGGGGAAATCTACGTCATTGTGCTTGTTGTTTTACTTTGGTGNNGGGTCATAGTCAACACCCTCACGTCATTGTGCAGCAGGACGCGAGGATTGCGTTTTGGAAGACAGTCGCTGGAGAGACAACTGTGCAAGTTAGATTTCAGCTCATCCTAATTAGGCTAGACGGAATCTAAATACATTCCTAACCTCTCACGTATGGACGAATAGCACGGGTGAAGGAAGGTTTAGCTATCACAGCTGGCTATTGAAGAAGGTTGTCAGCCAGCCACATTCCTTGCGCACGGATATTTAGAATGGCTAAAAGAACTTTCAGCTAATATGGAGTATGTGTTCTTTACTTTTGCAAGGAGGGCCTGGGCCCTTCCTTCCCAAACCTAGAGCAATAAAATAGCGGCTCAAACAGGTTTTCTCGACTTGTATAAAACCCTGTCGTCGCTCTTCTCTTTTTTTCCAATACTTGAAAGACACACTTCAAATCTATAGACATGACTCGCTGAGTATCTCAGACTCTTTTAAACTCATTGAGCTTTCTGCAACAGTTGTATATAACCACCTACTAAGTTAATCTTGAGAAGATGGTTTCCGAAACCTCAGTCTGCCCCCTACACTTAACTAGCGAGAATTATATGCTTATACGTTAGCAGGCAAAACCTACTTTCTTCATGATCCGACATGGAGAGAAGCCACCTAAAATCAATGGAAAAGATCAGGATGGACTGTCGGCACAAGGCCAAATCCGCGCAAATGATCTCCGTACAGTCTTTGGAAAAGAGTCGCGCTACGATATTGGATTTATTATGGCAGAGCATCCTCACCACGGTTCGTGCCTTCTGTGCTTGTTCTTCTATTTTCCTTTGAAAATATCTAACTGAGATAGAGGGTCGTCAGCGCCCTTATGATACTGTGAAGCCGTTGGCGGATGAGCTCGGTTTCAAGATCCATGACAAGGTTGGGAGGGATGATTACGACAAAGCTGCTAAGGAAGCATTATCCTTCAAGGGCCCAGGGAATGTACTGCTCTGCTGGGAGCACCACTCTCTTGAAGGCATTGCCAAGGCGATTGGCATTCAAGGATACGCAGACGCGACTGGGTGGACTGGTCAAGTGGTGTATCCTGACGACAGGTTCGATTTAATTTGGGTTGTTCCACCGCCGTATACGAAGATTACGGAGATACGAAGTGAGAAAGTCCCTGGCTTGGATAATTCAGTCCACACAAACGCCAACGGAGATGTTCCCCCTCCTCAGGCCCAGGAAGTGGACGGGTATTAACTTTATAGAAGGTTTTATTGAAATCTGGCTCTGGCAAGCTTTATTCCAAATTGAAAACTGTATACTTAAGCTTTGAAGTATTAAACACACAATGTGATGTATTGAATCATATAAAATAAGATCCCTATCGTCATTGGTAAACCATTGACCGAGATATTGTCTTTGAAAGCTATAGTCAGGCCTCGGAGTTGACCACCCGCCGGAGAGGCGAATTGAGTATGGCATTGGTGAATGGTGACTCCATGCATTGAACGGATTTTTCTCAGATGTGTGAATCCAAAACTCGACAGGTTGGCGAGAACTACCAGATTGAAGCTCCAATGGCGTGTAATCAGGTGTTTGGTCGATTTGCTCCACGATAGCATCAAAAGCTCTCAAGATTTTATGGCAATCTCTTTCATCTTGTTTACTAACCCGAGGCCAAGACGGTTATTGCAATATATAATTATATATCAGCTGTTTTGGGCAGATACAAAGATATTTACAACAGTACCCGCAAGATCAGGTATCTTACATTTAACTGCCGTATTATATACATTAACCTGGCCAAGCTTATCAAAGCACACCCGGTTTATTCATAACATATCTGCTTTCTATAACAAGGCATTGTCTCATTTAAAGCGCCAAAGAATTGAAACCAGTCTTCTCGTCTGACTCCCGAAGCCTTGCCTCCACATGGGCTACGTTTTGATGCCAATGGCCCCCAGACTCCTCTATATGACCCAATGCAGCAAGTAGTAGTCTTGACGACATCACGGTTCCATTCACACTATCGCGGCTCCCACCATTCACAAGTTCACGATGGAAGGCCTTGAGAGCCATGGTTAGTGGCCATGCGATGAAGATGGCCTGTAGCATGATGATGTCGCTATCGACCTCCCATGGGGATGGCAGGTTGAGGCGCACTGCCGTTGATACCTGGAACGCAGCTTCCGTAGCCCTTCTTTGGCCTTCGGCCGTCATAAGCGACGGAAGGCCCTGCTCTGAGCTTTGTGCGATAGCTGATTCGTGTAGGAAGATCTCGGTGGCACGTAGGTTCAGATAAAGGCTGAAGGCGACAGGGTCCTCACGGATGGATGTGGCGTTGAGATGCTGCTTGACCATTCCAAACAGCTCGTCAGTGTTCTTCACCAGGGCACAGTAGCCGTCCCAGAAGCCAGCGGTTCCGCGACCCTGTCCGTGATCAAGGCAGCGAAGGGCTAACTCGACCATCAAAACACAACCTGCATAAGACGAGATCTCCGGGCAAGGGTTGGTTCCTATCTCTGAAATATGAGGCATTTTCAGTGGGACGAGATCAGATCTCAATAACCCTGGTGACGGCAGTCTAATTCGGAAATTCTGTAGATAGCATCAGTTTCTACCGGGCAGCATCGGGTGAAAGAATGGACTCATTCATACCTTGATATCGCCTAATATGCATTGCCAGCCAGTCCGTGTCCTGATGTAGCTTTGCAAGATGTATAGTGCCCAAAATGTTCGTCGACGTTCCTCCAACAAAACTGGATCAGGGGTTTCCGCAATACTATCCTGGTTTCTAGCATTATCTTCAACCTGGTCCATTTGGGGCAGTTTCAGCAACCTTGACAACATTGCGGCACGCCCTAGTGTCATCCAGCTCTTCTCTATCTTCCCATTCATAGCTTCAAACCGACCGATGAAGAGCAATGACTGTAAGAAGTTTAGATCGTTCATTTGGTTATCCCTTTCGCAACGTTCGGCATAATTGCGAGCTAGAGTATAACAAATAGACTCCTTGCCAGGCTGAGCAGAAGAATAAGTGCAGCCGGCAAGAGCTAAGGCATAAGTGAGAGATTTGATAGCAAGACTGTCGCCTGTCGACTCTGAGATAAACCGATCTCTATTTAGAAAGGGAAAGGAGAAGTAGACGGACGTAAAGTAGTAGTTGTGCAGCGCGCCCAGCTCGGTGGGCGAGATGTCTTCTTCTATAATATGTTCAGATAATAAAGGAGGAGGGATGCGGTTAAGAAGAATATCATCCAATGGCTCCAGAGCCGCTAGGTGAGTGCCCCAGTCTAGTGCCATATGTGAGTCAGCCCCTTCGTTGAACAAATCGATATCCAGCATAGGTGAGCTGTTTGCCGGCAGGTCGATGGCTGTATTTGCAATTCTAGAGCCGGAGTCTATAAGGTTGCCGGCAGAAGATTCTGACACATATGCTGACAAGACAGGTTCCGCGGCGTTTGATCCCGGCTGCATGCTTACTGAAGACGTACTTGCTCCTGGCATGTTGAGGGCGAGCTGGGCCTCAGTCCTAGCCAACCGCTCTTGAAGCACCTGCAGCTGTTCATCACGTGTGCGACGGTGGGAGACCTGGCTGTAGATACACGGTTGGTTAAGTCGTTCACATCGACTTAATGATAAGAAGAATAGTCAGCTCTGTATTGTGATATTCATCAATGTTTTTCTTCCAGCAATTCCCAGCTTCTTAGAGCGAGGATACTGTATGGAAGCCTATCAGAACGAACCTGCATTTTGGCAGTGCCCTGTCACACCGGACTTTGCGTTCTCTGCTCCAAGATTAATCTGTTAGCCTTTCATGTCGGAAGACAGAGTGCTTCAGCAAGACGTCTTACCTGCATATCTCACACGCATTACGAGCCGTGAAAGAGGAGCTCCTAGATGATGGCATCATTATCTTGAGTGTCCTTTGTGTTGCCTAGTTTTGAATAATTTAACCCGTCGTTGCGATCAATTAAGTGCTTACTTTAACCCGTGTAGAATCGTCGAACACGAGAAAAGGCATGTGTGGCTGGGATGAGGGGAAAACAGAGCAATTTGCGGGGCAATACAAGCTATTACAAGGATTTACTCTGGCGAAAAAGTGGCCCGACCAGTATTATAACCAGAGTTCAATCAACAGTGCCATCTGAGGTTCAGATCACGAGATCAGACTAACTGAAGCTGCGTCAGGAATTGTGTCATGCACTGGTCTTTTCGATCATAAAGCCCTAATTACAATGGATTTTCCTTAGCCAAACCCCGCAAGCTACTAGTTGCACCATAGTACAAGTACCTATTATTTAAATATTCAACAAACTCGCTATTTTAAAATACCTCCACGCTATGCACATTTGATCCTCCTTCTATCCACATGCTTGTCCCAAATCTTTCGCATTTCAAGTAGACACTTCTGCACCTACTTTATTTGGTTCAGACGTCTCCTTTTCTTGGACCTGTATCAGGAAGTGGCATGCTGTCTTAATCTTCCTAATAGTGTCATGGAGGACGCGAGGCCATTTGCGAATATGGTCTATTAACCTTGCAGTTGTTTCTAGCCTTTGAATCATCCAGAGAATGCTTCGTGAGGTGTATCCAATTATATCAAACTCGATAAGAAGCAGCACAATCTGCTGATACCCTGCTTCCGTATTAAACAGGTGCGCATATTGTCCTGTTGCCACTTGTACTTCTTTTCCTACTGCTTCGTCTGGTGATGGTTTAGTTGAGGGGGTAGCGATGCGTTTTATGGATGCCTAGAAAAATTAGTAACTCAGAGCGAACAAAAAGTCACTCAAAGAACTTACATCAAGACAAGTTCGTGACTCCGACAACTTATCTACCTTCCAAAGTCCAGATTGGATGTGAGATTCATAATGACCCGGGACTGAGCGCTGGTTGAGAAGTGTTGCAATTCTAGGACGAGATTGGCGTGAATAATCCTCGTTTGGCGATCTCTTTCGCTTCATTATGTTGGAGTAAATTGTGCTTGAGATTTGTTCAAGTGGAGTACTGAATCCGTATAAATAATTGCTTATGGACCTCTTTCGGGTCATCGTGTTGGAGTGGAACGTGTTTGAGATCTGTCCAAGTGGGATATTAATCTCCTGTAAATAAACTTTTAAAGTAGAGTCGTGACTTTGTGAGAAGTAACTGTTTCAGAGAGTTTCACTTCTAATGCGTCTTCAGACGTCTTCAGACAGTGGACAGGTGAGAGTCGAGGGCATGTAAAGAAAAGCCAAATACCTAAAGCAAGTAATATCTTGAGGATAAGACGTAAATAGGAGGAGGATCGCTATATCACAAGGGCAGGTCGTTTGCGGGGGCGGGACACTAGGGAGACAAGAGCTCTGGACCATGTGAACTAGCGACTGGCCCCAAGATTTATCGGGCTTTGGATCTTTTTATTCGCTGAACTCAACGATCCACCCGGTCGTAGATCAATTTCAAGGCCAGGTCTAAAACATCTAGAATCGATGCTACCCACCCCCTTGGTCTATCGGACACACAGCATAAACCATAAGCAGAAAAGGATTTGCTGATCACTTGAGGGAAATTTAAAGTCTGCCGTTATAAAATGTAAAACCCCTGTTGCGTGGCTTAAAATACGAGAAAGACTGGTTTTGGCGGCCGACCGCCCTAATCTCCGATGCTCCGGTGGCCTGGTACAGTATTCCTTCTGCCCCCATGGGGAAGCCGACAAAGCAATAACATCACCTGGACAAAGATTGGTGGCGGAGATATTCCCTAGGAATGGCTAGCTTTGCCCCACCTTACACTTCTGAGTAGAACGGCACGGCTCGGCACAATGGGGCAGGGGTCTGTCTTTGTTTCGTTGCCAATCAAGCGGCATCAATAGCAGCAAGATTACTGATCTTGGTTACACAAGAATACTGATTCTCAGCTTTAATATGGGTCATGCGGAATATTGCAAACAAGAACTACCACCGCAATTTTGAGTTGGTACTGAGGATTCAAATAGACTCAAGACAATTGTACTTAAGATTATCGAACTGGTAACTGCATAGACTCCCAAGACCAACCCCGATCAAGACAAAGCCAAGTATGGGTCAGCTCATTACATAACTCGACGCCTCCAATTGCAATTGCAAGGCTCACATGTCAAGATATTACCGATATGGAAGTCCTAGAAAACGGCGTCTCACATGACAGCAACGGTTTCATCTACGAGGCGGTCAAAATCGATTCCTACAGGTCATTGGACGATATCTTCAGTACTGTCTAACACAGCGCCATGGATTCCAGCTATGCTGGGGTCAGCAAGTTCAAAGGTCCTGTGTTCCAATAGCGAGGATGCAGAACGTCATGACTCAACCTGGCACAATTGCGCGTCTCGACCATCAGCCACGAAAACGTGTATCGAGTCACCAAGAGATTCAGTGACCGATCGGGCAAGTAGAGGTTCTAAGCTGCCTCATCAATAATCTTGAGAGGGTGTCACACAACGAAGACCTTCACTAACCTTCATGCAGGCAAGCTTGCCAAAAGAAGGGAGTAAATAAAGCACTACAATCCTTTACTATATATCCAAAGCCCTTGACAGAAAGGTTAATGAAAGATCAGCGATGGAAGTCTTTGGGCATTGTATTGTTTCTGTTGAATGGAAATGGTCATGAATACCTATTTTGCCAAGAATAGTAATACGTCCACAATCGCCCTCTTGAGAATTACCAGTACATAGACTCCTAAAGATCCGTTCTCTGTACAGCGTTGTGACTTTTAACGGGGATCGTGTCCATTGAGAGCTGGCCTTTGGAGAGTGCCACCTTACTGGCCGTTCTTGTCAGCCATCTTTAGACAAATCAAGATCACCCGCACATCTCAATAAACAACTCATTTAGCACGATTCTCTTCCAGGTTTGTGTCCTTCCCTTGCATTGTGACTTCGAACAGCCTGGCAGAAACGATCAAACATAGTCGACCCGCAACTACCCCTGAAAGGGGCAAGAGCCTTCCAGCCTCCTCTTTATCTTCCTATGTCTGGCCTACAAGAAGGCCAATACGATCTTAACTTCGCCATAGGCTCTGTATTGATGCTGGCGCAATCGGTACTCCACTTCTTGAGAAACGGAATCACATGAACTTTGTCCCAACGACTCCTCGACCATCACGAGTACCTGAGCAACCGTAGCCTCATACCCGTAGAGAGTAAATCACAAACAGTGGCCCCGTTATTCCAAATTAAAAGCAGTAATAAGAAGCCAAAGGGGCACACATATCCAACCCAAGCCTGGGTCATAAAATGAAACCTTGCTTGCGAAATGAAGCACTATGTCGGCGAAAATACCTTACGGTCATTACTGCCCGCATCACCGCTATTAAAGCAGTAGCAAGCATTACAATTGAGACAAGGTCCTTTGTCGGATATGACAGGAGCTTTCATTGGCTACGGCATATAATACCGCTTTACTGGGATTGGAAGGACGGGCAAAGAGCCTCGGCCGTTCACAATCGTGCATGCCCTCACCGCTATTCGAAGCTACCTCCAGTTGGGGCATTGCTTCTGTAGGTAGTTCCAACATACTTGTGACGCCTAACAAATGCGGCCAGATTAGAACGCAAGTTGTTCTCAACATCATAGTCGGCTGTGTACAAGCGCTGAGTCCGCTCTTTGATCAAGTCTTGGCTTAGAAGAATGAGATCGGACCAGAACCTGCCACCATCAGAACAAGGAATAACGTTCCGACGATCGCCTTCACTGGCACCAAGACCATCCGCTTCGACAGTCACCAGTGGCTTGGTAAGCGTTCCTCTCGCTCTCGCACACAGTAAATATCGCACAAGAGTGTTTCGTTTCAGGTTAGTGGCGTCCCAGTGTTTAGCCAATCCAATAACAGTCTACCAGAGATGACGGATCCAGGCTTCAATGGGGATCATGGGAATGGTCGTGTGAACATAATTAAAAGTCAAGACCGGAATATGAGATTGCACAGTTATATCGAGAGCATGGTTGAGAGCCTTGGATAATGTCCGTTGCTTAACCTGAGGGTAGCTTGGAGTAATACAGTGAGGATGATAATAAAGTAATTATTCTAAACTGGGTAGTAAATACACTGATAGAAAATAAATCACCAACCCTCGGCCTGGTAAGCTCTATGTATATTACCAAAGGTTAAATACGCCGTGAGGCGCCTTGGCACGCTTCGCCATGAAGCTAGAGGTGCTATTTCTCGTTACATTCTGTATAACACAACCCTCCGTCTTGTATTTGTTAGCATGCTGGCTTGTGAAGTGGGCCATGAGCCATTGAGTAGCTTCCTCATAACTGTAGTTAAACTCCTCAAAGTGAGATACCATAGAGTTTCTTTGGTAGAGGATATTCGCCCCCACGGCACATTAGCTCTCAACTAGAGTACCTCGGCAACCCCATCGTGGATAGCCTGGTAAATAAAGATAGGCCACTGAGGGATGCCGTGATGTCCCATAATTCCCTCCCGGTTATTAAGACCTATAATCTTAAGGGTCATGGAAAATATTAGCACCAATTCGGAAGAACTTGGTGATATCAACTCCAGCATAAGCAGCGCCAGATTCGGTTATAGTAAATCCTTCGGCAGCTAAGAAGCCAGTCTTATTATACCGACCATCAGTGTTAAGGTGGGACACGATGTACTTGCGTACATCGGGATATTGACTCGTCAGACCCAAAATAGAATTTGGTATCAGACCAGCTGTAGCCCCGCCATTCAGAGGACCAGACTGCTAATAGTGACTGTTGAACCTCCTAGTGCAACACCAAGGATAGTTCTCGCCAGATCGGGCGCATATTGGGCTGCAAGTTCCGATGCCCACTCGCTAGCTAACGCACCGCCGGAGTAGCCCCAGAGAGCAATGCGTGGAGCAGTAGTGTTAAGGCCCATATTATGGCCCAATTCAAGCGAGAGCACGGCACCAACTGAGTCTAGAGTCGCATGTCCAGATATAACACCAGCAGTGGAAGAAGCTAAAAGGCCCTCGTAGTCAGGAACAGAAACAAAGACACCCAAACCCAGGGCAGCACTATAAGAAAGATTTGCATCAGGGCTAGTGCTATACAGGCTATAGCTAGGGCTGGCATCAATATCGGTAGAATCACAGGGCAGTTGATAAGATAGGAGAGCGCTTTGCTGGAAATATTGCTGTGCACTGCTGTTGGGACCTAGCTCAGGGATGAAGAGAGTGGTGACGGTCCAAGTAGGTCTATAGTGACTATCGGTTGTCTGGAAGAGGATGTTGTAGGAAGCAGAGCTGTTGCGTATGATGCTGGTTAAGTTTCCGGGGGCAGACCGCACTCTCAGAATAGTTCCAGGTTCGGCTTTCTCAGATCCAGTTGGCGCAGTATACCATGCATCCTTGCTAGGCAAAAGTGGCCCTGATGACGCAGCTCTCGTATACAAGTGCGAGCATTGAGCTGCGGCGCTAAGTCCGGTAGACGTGGTTCTAGTTCGCGCAGATACCGCTTGGTATAAACAGAAATGAAGGCGGTTGTAAAAATGGAGCCGCAAAAAGGTCGAGAAGCAGCAACAACAGCTGTACAAGCTCTTTGTAAGACCCCCCCCCC
>JABCJY010001619.1:0-12856 GCA_013184415.1 Fusarium concolor | reverse complement strand
ATATCGATATACGCAGGTCTGGCGATGGTTGACTTGCCGCTAAAGATCATCCCTCACAGTCGCTATACCATTGATCCGTGCGATCGTGGCGTTATCTACGCCAAGGACGATCCAAACTTTGAATTCTATGACTGGGTGTTTCCAGAGGAGCAATGGTGTGAGATGGTTCAGGCGTTCTTACAGCTGAGCCATCGCTTTCAGCAGCAGCACGGCTTCATCTTGCCGTTGCCCGCACTGATCTACCTTATCGAGCAGGACCAGGCGTCGCTGCTATCGCGATCCCGGAGTGCCAACATGATGGCAATTGACCCTTTGTATCCTGATCCTAAGGATCTCATGTGGAGGGAGTTTCGCCTTGCCTTCAACAAGGTTGCCATGCGTCATGGCGGCATCCCTCATATCAACAAGACGCGCGACGGAGCGATCAACCATTTTGCCCACGCCCACGACCCGGACAGCATCCGGCTGTTTCTTCAGATACGCCAGCAGCTCGACCCCAATAATCTGTTCCTCAATAACTTCTTCAGGGCCATGTTCGCCGGTTACCTCTGAAACGTGCAGAACAACGGGCAGAGGGAGGGCAAGGAGTGGTTTAGAGTAAAGTCCTGTTAGATTGGTTGCCGACCACCTGATCCCCATTGCTCGCCAGGGCATAAACTTGTGCCGCCATGTGCTGCGTTCTGTGTCTCTGTTTTGTATGTACTGTCTTGTAATAGTTATTGTGAAGTACTGTGACTTATCGCTAGTTATCATTCTCAAATACAATCATTATCTCCAGCCCTAGCCCCAGACTGCCGAAGGCGAACCTTCTTGTCCAGCGAGTCCGAAAATTCCAAGTACTTGCTCGATACAGAAACCGCTCCAGCAAAGATAGTTCTAATCCTTATGGTCGGGGCTAAGTTTGTTTATTATCATTATTGGTTCTGAAGCCGCCAGCTGAGCGACCAGCGAAGGAGATTGTGGCTGGTGCAGCGAATTTTATCCTCACAACGATTCATGATCGAGTCAAACACCCCCATAATGCATGGTGTTTTCTGTTTATTCTATCGCGGGATTAAAAAGTGCAGATCGCTATCTAAGGCACCCTGCCCTAAGGTATAGTCTATGGTGAGCGAGTGGCGATCAGGTAGTCTGGCCAACGCCTGTAGTATATCACGTCGGGCACCTTAATAGATAGAGGGCTATTGAGTTCTATCTGACTATAAACTTATAGCAGCGAATATCTCACTGCCTATATCCTTACCGGTCATATAATGTTGGTTTAAAGCGTCTTGGTATCCCTTTTCCCGTTCTATAACTTGTTGTAGATAGGCGGACGCTTCAGATATACGATTCTGAAACACCGCTTTCGCCTGTTTCGGAGCTGTCTTTCAAAGTTTTGGCTTATTTGTATGCTGTATTTTGGCTATTAAACTGACTTGAAACCAACTGCTGCCTTCTAGAGAGGGAAAGAAACGCTGGCATGCAACGCCTTTAATCCATGGCACAGGATCAGTCGACGGATGCCCTGTCGCCGGCCTTCCTTTACCCCTAGGATTGTCTCAGAGATGGCATCAAGCACAATGCTCCTGCGTCGCCTCAAGCTGGCGGACGTTAAAGTTGCATAATCGGCACTTCAGTATATCGAGTTTTGGTAGGGCAAGACAAGGAATAGGCTCGGTTATTAGTGAAGGATACTATAGCGAGACAGCTTAACCTGGCTTCGTAGCATGCCCAGGATCACTTTGATCGCTTAACCTGTCAGCGCCGAGTCCCTAGGTCTATTCTAACATGCTTTTTGGAAAGATATGTGGCAATTTCGCTAGTTAAATACGCATATGGACATGTCTGGCACGAGCTAATTCTACCAACATACAAGACATCTTGAGAATTTGATACTTAGGGGGAAGGATGAAGGGATATATAGGATTAGAAGAACTGGGCTCTGTTATATAATTAAGCGTCATGATGTAAAAATCGGTCCTAGAGGGACTTAAATTTTGGCTATAGTTTATATTTGCGGTGATAATAATAAACCTGAGGCAAAACTTTACGCGATGCGTTATAGTATCGCCGCACCCTTGACGTGTAACAGAGGCCCAGTCAGAAATTCAAGTCTACCCCCGGTAAAAGTCAAGGCTACTCCCTGGCTAGTAATCACTACCTCCTGGCTAGTGACTTTAGGAAATCCAATTCTACTCCCGGTCAGGAACCAAGTCTACCCCGTGTAATACAGGGTAAAATAAATCAATTCTACTACAATTGATTTTGGTATATAGAACTAAGTGGTCTAGATCTGAGAGGTTGAATAAGGATAGGAGGGGTTCAAGGCCATGCCGAGCAGATCTGGCAATGCCGTGCTTTTGCCCGGTTACTCTGATACACGTTTAGGACTTAAAGCGACACCACACTTGGTACATATAATGGCTGCTTCCGGTAAGCTACAATAAAGGATCGGCCACTGAGCTTTTGCTGCTTTGCTGGGGGTAAAGTGGGACGCCTATGTTGTTCATGGACAGAGAAGCTGGCCATTATGACTAAGCATATATGAATATAATAGATAGGATGGAATGGCGGAGATAGAGTAGATATTATATGAAGATAATAAACATGTGAGTTTCAGTAGACGATAGTAATGAATGTTGTTGCTTAGGTCTAGGGTAGCCAAGTTGTTAAACTCTACAGGGGTCAGCCGACGGAAACGCGATGCGTTTTGTGTTTTAGGTTTTCTAATTTCATGAGTGCGGTACGAGAAACGTAGTGCGTTTCCATCGGGGAAAATATGGGGGGAAAATGCTAGACGATGATTGGCCAAAAACAGGAAACGCAATGCGTTTCTGCTGATAATTCTTGAGTAGGGTGGAGGCAAGTGGAGGGAATGGAATAAAAGTGGAAAAGGAGAAGCATGAGTGCGCACGGGTAAAAAGTAGATAAACAACGGGTTGTTTTTATTGAATCTTGTTACCATATCAATGTGCACGGACGGAAAGTGTAGAATCCAGGGGCGATTATTCGGGGAAATGTCGGAGGAATTCAGGGTTGGCACAGACAAAAACTAGACAACCCGACGGGATTCTGATGGTCCTTTGTACAGTAGTAGGTTAGTACGCTGACCGCGGAAATCGAAAAGCGTTAGCGGATGACCGCTAAATTCTGGTTGGACAGAGTAAAGTGCACTAAGAACCAGACAGGCTAGTCTGCTGACCGCGAAATTCGAAAAGCCAATTTTAGTTAACCCGATGGTTTTGACTAGCGCCTCCAACACGGGGTATAGAATGCCTGCACCGCATTGGCATCAATGTCTCGTTAAATACAGCAAGGTACACTGACCAGCCACAGCCTGAAAGAAGTACCTTTCCATGATGTCCAGATTGGGGGCCAGGGGACATGATTTGCCCTTGCTCCCAATGTACCAACCCAAACCGTCTGATGTCTCGGACAGAATGAGATGACACATTGCTCAAGGGTACGATAAGAACGTAAAGTTCCTCAACCGGCGTGAATAAAGACCGATGGACGTACAACTGTATCGCCCATTGTATTCCAGTATCGAGGCATCTAACGATAGCGACTACAGCAAGCGCAGTTCAGACCTTGGGCCATCTGTTCTAGAGCTAGAGGACATTTTCACTCCCGTCTAAATCATGGTAGACATACGTTTCAACCCCGCAAGGAGCGGTCAAGATTTCTTCCAAATGCGTCTTACTGCAGCAGATTAGTGACCCAGATACCAATCGTTACAATGGTGGCTTATGTATGACACGTTGTTCAATCGTCCTAGAGTAACGTAAGGTAGAAGTGCAACCAACAACTTTGATGATTGGCTACACTGATGCACGTATTGAGGGGTAACGATAAGAAAGAATGCAATGGCGTGCTTTCAACACGCTGCCTGATTTCAATAAAGCCAGAGTGAGAACATTGAACTATTTCCTATTTCTCCCTTCCTTTATTCTTCCCGCATTTGTCTTTGCTGAACCATGGCCCACAACGACATTGAGCCTGTCGCCAAACTAGGTCTCAGTCTCGCAAGCTCCCTACAAGTACACTCTGAAGCCAACAGAAGAGCCCGACAAAGGCTTCCCAAGCTAATCAATTTGATCAACTCAACTGCCTTGACATTGACAAAAGTTGATGATCTGATTCACGAAAATGCAGATGCCTTCACGGAGCTATGCCTGCAAGACATCACGAAGCTAACAGCCACGTGCGAAAAGATCTACATCGGTATTCTGATCATGTTGGTACGGCAGACGGAGAATTTCGTTGGCGACAAGGAGATCGATGAGATCCCGCGAGAGCAAACAGGAAAGTATCTGCATTGCATCGCTAGCACTAGTGTCTGGAGTTACGAGTCTTGGGAGCGGCTCGAGGTTCAACTCAGATACTTTCGGTACCGGTTGACGCAAATCAAGTTTGAACTTATACTGCGCTATCTTTTGGGCAGTATCGCGCAGTGCCAGATGCGGTAAGCTCGGGCCATCGTACTATGCTATCCTTACTAACTTGATGATTCTACTAGGGCACAGACTCGAACCCCAGGTAGCTTTGAGACCGAGAATACAATCCGACAGATGGCAGGGCAAGCGGCCAGTCAACGAGCAGGTCACTACAAATATTGGTCCAAGAAGGTGGCCAAATGGACCATCACTCCTCCACCAGTACCTTCTAGCAACGTTTCCTTGATAGATGTTAACAGCACTTGCACTGTTTCAAGTACACCTACCATTGCGGTTGGCACCAAGGTTGAAGAGATCAAACCTGAAACCATGCCAACCACTCAAACTCCGGCGTTAGAACCATCCGAGGACACTCAGGTATCGGCTGATACCAACGCGGAGACCACCAGCAAGCCAATACAAATCGATCAAGAGCCGACCAAAGAACACGGCTCCAGTCTGATGACTGCTACCAGAAACTGGATCAAACGAAATATCATGCCAGAATCGCACGATGAATGGAAGGATCAAGACCTCGAGGTTTGGCAAATCGATCTTGGGGCTCATTTCAATCACAACAGCACGCCAACTAAGACGTTCAAACGGCTTGAACTAGACGACAAACATGTCAGGTCCGCGCTCTCGCATGCGACAAGCTCCAAGTACAGATGGAGAAAGCGTACAGAACTCCTCGAGCAATATGACTCACTCGATCAACGTGTCCGCCAGCAAATCGACGAGGCTATCGACGCTGCCAACCAATCAAGCTCTAGGGAACGAACTTGGATTGCTATGTCAATCACCAGTCCACCATTCAAGAACAGACCCGAGGCTGTTGTTCAGGCTGACGCTTTCATCTCTCTTTTCTTCCGGCTCGGTGATGAGATCGAGCCCATACATGTTGTTTTTGGACCACTCTCGGGTAAAAAGCTCACCTTCCCGTATGCTTCATGCAAGGATCTGGATGTAAGTTAAGGAGGTAATCAAGCTTTTATCATCTGCTAATTTATTTCAACTGTAGACGCTGCGTAAAAGACTCTCTGGCCTCAGCCTGGGATACCCCGCGACATTTATCCTGAAAGACGGAAAGTATTTTTTCTACACTGATGACGGAACCGTCATCTTACCTGAAGCATGGGAATCACTTCGCCGTCCGGGCATGACTTTGAAAATTCAAAATGTCGGTACCCCAATACCACCAGGCTGGCCAGGATGCGGTCCAACGACTCTCAGTCCTCCAGGTGGTATTCGACCTAATATGACTCGTCCTCCGATGATTACACCTGGTGGTAACCGTCCTCTTGCAAGCACCACTACCTCTGACAGTTCGTCGGCACATTCTCGTGCTTCTCCGACTATGAAACAAATTCACAGCGAGATGGAGGAGCTGCTTGGCCTTTCCGACTCGTGGTCTCCTGACCCGGAAACAATCGGCACTGGCCTAGGCAGACTTCTTGGCTTGTGGACTAATGCTCTTGATCCGCATGTCGATGTCACAGAAGATTCGGATTCAGAGTGGTATTGTTCGGCGAGTGACTCTGACTATAGCAGCCGCAGTATTTGCGACTAAGGGTGACTATGTATTGCTGATGAGGGAACATGAAGGATTGGTTAAATTGAAATGGAATGAAATTCTGTCATCTCGCTTCAGATAATTCTCCTAGTATCTATACCAAATTGGATAACTATTATTTGCTTATATAAGACTCTCTTACTGTCGTGACAGCCACGTAGGAAACCGGCGCAACCTAGGGGAATGGTTGTTTAATTAATGCAGTTCGGAGCAGAGCTCACAGTCGGCAAGTGAAGCAGTCGATTACTATTGAAGAAGTGATTTTCCTACAACTTGATGACGTTAATGTCTTGTCTTATCCTATCCCTCAGTCTGTATTTCCTGTTACCGCCAGATGTTAACTACGTTGCACAGCCGTAGAATTTGGTATTCCGAGTTGCGCCAAATGGGTGGTATGAAGTTCGATATAGAGCTTGTTGGCTGATGGTACTCTGTGCGCTTCCCATTAAGTGGCTTGCGCCATACGAAGTCTCATCGGTTTCTTGGCCGCAGATACGAAGATGGCATTGCTGATATGCATCGAATTATTGGCTTGGAAATCCCGTTGAGCAAAGTGATTGGATCAGCGATGTCTCTTCTAGTCCTCAAGCAGCAAACAGTGACCTCATCTTACAGCCTGATGCCATAAGGGACTTATGGCCTAACTTACTCTCCCTTGTATTGCTGTTTCATGTGATCTTTACCTGAGTTCTGCAAACTCCAACTCTTCATTAATCACCTATCTCTAATCCATAAACTACAGCAAATAGTGGATGGTTTAGTTCTTGGTTGTGAACTTCCGGTAATTGTAGGGTTCGAAGGTACGTGACTCGGTATAAAACAGTAATACATTTCCTGCAATATATTGATTTTCGAAATTTTTAACCACGATTAATCATCCGTTAGGCATAACATAACTCTAACTTTCCAACTATATCTATATCGAGGCTTCTAAGGTAAGTCCGATAGTTACCGTTCTGCCCTGGGTGATCATTTCCAACGTCGCCCTTAATACACCGTCGGACCACCTCTCCATAGACTTTACCCATTTTTCTTTCGACCTCCGACAGTAGATAGTGAGCAATATAGAGATCCCACTCCCAGGGCGCAGAGGTGTCGACCCTGCCATGTTGCGCCATCTGGATAGCCGTCTTGCCGCAAGCAATCTCAATGAGAACAATCCCAAGACTATAGAGGTCAAAGCCAGACTCGTATCGAACATCCTGGCTGTCAACGTATAACGGGTGGTGATAGATTGTTACACCGGATTTGTTCTCAACTGGGATTGATACTGATAGACTAGCCTGTGACACTGGGCGAGCAAACTCATAGCCCACGAGATAAAGGTCCCTTGGTTCTGGTCTCCAGACGCCTCTAACATCATTGGGGCGGTAGAAGAGGACATTCTGGCTTCGGATTCCCTTATGCAGCCAACCTAGATTGTGAAGCTGTTGGACAGCCCGTGCAAGTGTGGTAGCTAGGGCAAAGCGATCACCCAAAAACATATGACTGTCAACTGATACACCACCAAGCTCAACCGCCTCTTTATTCATCTCAATGAGCTTGGCAAGAGAGATTGGTTCCCTGTATGCAAGAGGAGGAGGAGAGAAGGCAAAGCACACAGGAGAGCCAAGACCGCGTGCTGAAGGTTCATAGAAGCCGAGGCAATTGAGAGCCCTGAGTCCAGCCGGCTTTGGGGTTTGAGACAGCAACTTGGCCAGTGATCTCATGCTGCTCCTAACAACCCACTCATACTGCCTCTGGTTCATATCGTCAGGGGTGTCTGTCTTGTACAATTTCCATTCCAGAAGGGCGTCTCGACCGCTCACAACGGCAGTGCGAGGTAAGTCTGCGGTTAGGGTCGAAATGGATGGGTGAAATGCTGCTGCGTCGAGCCCCAAATAATCATCAAGCTGTCCCAGGTCTCCCAGATAGTGGCTGGTTTGCCCAGCATGGAGTGATTCAGTCTCCCTATCCTTAGCCTCAAGAACAATTCGCCGCAATCGTACTGCGGCAGCTAGCTCCTGATACTCAGATATATCAGCCCTTGTAAGTGCCATCTCCATCAACCTCAAGCCCTCGGCGTTGTTAAAATTGTCCAATGAGAGAAGCAGATGACGTTGAACGAGAGCGTCACTTGACTTCCAGAGCCTATTCAGGGCGTCGTTATAGATTTGTAGTTTCTTCCAGAGTTCAGTTACCGTTTTGGATCCATTTAATGCCCATCCAACTCTCTTTAGGGCCGTTATGAGCGAATCTATTGAAACGGCCCACTCAGGGTTGCCATCTTGACTACTGTTCGCAATCTTGACGTACTCTTCGAAAGCACTTTGGATCTGACCGAGGCAGTCTATCGTCAACTTGACTAAGGTAGGGTCGCTTGTGGCAACAGTTTTGCCGTCGGGCATGGCTTTAGCTTTCCAATTTGAGAATACTTTGTCCTCAATTGCGAATCGTATGCAGAGGTCCTCTCTTTCTTTTTGGGTGCTGGCATAAGTAAAAAAGGCCTCGTAATACTGAACACAAGTGAATACTAAGCCTGGGATGCTCAGGGCCAAGCCTGCGTAGTCAGTCATGATGACAGATGAGGTCCCACTTTATTGCACAGGTTGATATGAGGTGAATAGGATAAGGACGCCAAGTTCAGAGTGCTTCGGCAGCCTTTATGTGTCATTTGTTAGTATCTAATGGCTCCAATGGGAGGGTTTCTCTTGCCTGAGGCATGCATGCCATAAGTAGCCTCGAGGTTGAAAGCATGTTTTCAAGCCAGTCAGCCAGTAAGCCAGCCACCATAATATCTCGACCGTTTTCAGGCAGCCACGCAGAATACCACAAGCCTCGTCTTACGATGTGGCGAGATTTGATTCGCCGATATCCATACTGAGGCTTGCTCATGGTAGGGTGGCAATTGTCTTGTTCCGCTCAACGACGGAGGTCGCCATTGCCAGACCGTATGAGGAAACAAAGCTTAATCCTTCCCTCAAAAGTGCAATCTTCAAAAACCGTCTAATAGCACTCGAGTCCGTTGTCTCTGCCAGTTGTCTTTAGTCACAGTGGTCTAATATCAAGCCAATTTCCCTATTATCCTTGAACATTAACATTTTCATAATGGATAAAGCTTCCGTCATGAAGAAATTTTGTGCCCCTCTTTTAAGCTCAGCCGAGTTCTACGTGCCTCCAGAATCTAGGCCTAATCCTGTCCCTCGTCCGGCATCACCAAGTCCTCTCGACGACCAAAAAGACCTGGTGACACTTCTGGAAGTACTTAGCAACATCCTGGGACAAACAAAGTGGATTAATTTCGAACTCGTGAATGCTCTTGACGGGGCCAAACTTGGCTCAGGAGCTACCTTTACAGTACGGCGGCACAGGCTCAGCCGTCGTATCAATGCACATAACCGGAGACTGGTGCCAGGTGATATCGTCATCCTAAAGATCGCACATGGTTACAAAGAGGGCATCTTTCTGGACGCCTCCGGAGTAGGGACCACTGTTTCCAAACAAATGGATGCTCTCATCCGAGAGATTCGCGTTCTTACGAATCAGCGGGTATCAAACTCCGCAGAGATTGTCGACCTTTTAAACATTATATGGGAATACGAACAAAACATTCTTCGACCAGTCCTTGTTATTGAATATGCAGAGTGCGGAACCCTCGACGACTTCATCCGATCCGGCCGGACCCAGGATCTCCGAATAAAGGCAGCACTGTGCCATGGTGTTGCCACAGGGCTCGCGGTTCTACACCAAGAGGGAATAGTACATGGGGATGTAAAATGTGAAAATGTAGTTGTCTTCGAGGAGAGGGGCGGTTTATTTAAGGCAAAGCTAATTGACTTTGGTTTTTGTACCTTCTTTATGGAGCAAGATCCAGGAGTACGTATAAAGGTTGGAGGGACACTACCTTTTCAGGCACCTGAAGTCATAAGTCCGCTAGAGAGCGAGGCCTTAGTATACACCGACTGCTTCTCTTTTGGAATGCTTGTATGGCAGGTTCTACTCGACGGTGTTCATGCAAATGAACTTTTTCGCCAAGAGCCATTTGAATGCCCAGCAAGGTCTTCCTCGGAGTCGTCCTGGAAAAGCTATATACAAGCTGCCAAAGAAGATCCAGGATTTATCAGCAACGTCCAGGACAGTGTCTCGTTCTCATTGGGAGAAGTGGACGAGATTGAGGACATAATCCTGCGGTTATACTTCGAGGACATCTTTTACAACACTCTGAACCCTATCCCTACCGAGCGAAGTCTTGGTCAGATCTTGACCTGGTGGCGTAAAGAAAATGGGTAAGTTGTACTGCTTGATGCTAAGGCTCCATTTAAGAGCCAAGTGCTAAGAGTTGATCATCGCAGTCCAGAGGTTAAATGGTGCTTGCCAGACGGTGCACAACACTCAAAACCTATTCAGGTAAGCCTTTGACTACACCTCCTATTACAAGATGAAGCACTCCTCATCTAATGCAATCGTGAAGCCTACCTTGGCCCTGAACCTCACACAATTTTCTCAGTCTCCTGCCGCGTTGCAGACGCAAATCTTCCGTAATCTAGAAAAGATCTCTCAGGACCAGGAAGACAAAAGGGCAGACGATGCTTGTTTCCTTCTCGCACAATGTTACTTTGATGGGATCGGTACCGCAGAGTCCGATGAGAAAGGATTCCGATGTCTCTCTGCCATATCTTCGACACACGAGGCTGGAGGACTCGCCCTTAGGCGTATGCGTGCAAGCAATCCAAACTTCGAATATTGCAAGCCGGTGGCGACACCCGACCCTGCGACGTATCCCGTTCAGATTTCCGATACGCCGCTTCAAGCCCTTGAACTGTTGAGCCAGAACAACAATTTGTGGCCCAGTTCAGATGAAAGCCAAAACTCGATCTTGCATTGGGCCGCAACCTTTGGATTGTCAGAGCACCTGTCTCTGTTTCTGGCCATTTCCCCAGACCCCATAGAAGCCAAGAACGAAGTTGGAGAAACTCCTCTCATATGTGCCGCTCGGCATGGTAACAAGGCATGCGTGGAGATTCTCGTTGACTCTGGTGCTAGAGTTGGCCATGTGAGTTATGCTGGAGAGACTGCACTGCACTGGCTTGTTTCATTCCCAGATGACGTGATTGAAACAGTTGGAAATCTCCTCTTCAGCTTCGAATCCCTGTCCACTTCCTCCTTGGTTGAAAAAAGCTACAACCCATGCGTTGCCATTGGCCCAACTCTTGTGCCTGGAACCCCTCTTCATAGAGCGGTGGCACTTGGTCGAATATCGGTTGTGGAGTTTCTTCTTAATCGTGGAGCCGACTGTTATTCCTCTGGAAATGTCAAGTTTGACATGACTGCACTGGAAAGTGCCAGAAGAGCCAATGATTACGAGAGCTTGGGCGCAAGGTTTCCTATTCAACTAGCCTGTGAAGCTCATGATGACCAGATGATAGAACTACTACTAAAGCATCAATCTGTCAAGCTTTCTTTATGGACGTCTCAGAAAAAGATCCCCCGAGGATTCTTTGCTTCCCTGCAACTTGATAATGGGGACGGGCTAGGATGTCCGAATATACAATCCTCCTCGCTTCTTGGATATGCTTGCGAGCCTATTTCCCGTTTCTCCAGAATGTGTATTCAAGGAAAGCGACAAAAGAAAAGTCTTCAGCATACCTTCGACATTTTATTGTCCATCCCTGGGCTATCCTTGGAGCGGGTCGACTATAGAGGGAGGAGTGCACTGCTCACTGCTTGCATGGCTGGTGATACAGAGGTTGTAGTCCATCTCCTTTCACTTCCCGGATGTTCTTCTACCCTGGAGACATCGCATATGGGCGGATGGGGACTGAAGCCCTTGCATATTGCAGCTGCACAGAACCGCTTCGTTATGACCAAGGCTTTGCTAGACGCGGGCGCAAATATTCTCGCTAGGCGTCGCAATGGCGACACCGCAATGGTGCTTTGCGCTGCTTCTCTCCTTCCAGACATACAAGTGCCCAGGCTACTTCTATCACGGCAACCACAGCTTGCTTCTTTACAGACGCAGGGGGACACGCCTTTCTCTGCAGCTGTGCGGAACCATGATTTCGATTGCGCTAGACTTTTACTAGATCACGGGGCCGACCCAAACCAGTTGATAGGTCCAGGTGGGATTAGCACAGCTCTTTTTCAAGTTCTCGCCGTGGAATACGATACTACAGCTGTTCAATTCCTCCTTGAGCTTCCCAACATTTCATTCATTGTATCACCTCAGAAGCGTTTCACAGCTCTTCACGCACCGGTACTCGGAACGCTCATGTATAGCTACTACGATGAGTTCGTTCTTGATGGTCCCGGGGCAGTATATGACTTTCTACTAAACAAGTGGAATAAGAAGGAACATCTTGAAGCCTGCGAAATACGAGGCTATACAGCCCTTCACTGGGTCTGTCTAGTACGTGATTCAACGTCGATAGAAAAACTGTTACCGGCCATGGTCAGTGTGGGTGCAGATGTGAATATCATGACTGGTTTCCTTGGAAGCCCTGTGTGGAAAACGGCCTTGGACGTCATTGATGACCGAAGCTCTGTGCCCAGCATTGTTTCAAAGAAAGGCCCCACAGCCGTCCAACGTTACAAAGAAAATACAGAAAAGATGCGAGAGATGCTACTTTCCCAAGGGGCGAAATCTCGTGGCGAAGTATTGAGGGAGAGATGGGGTGATCTATCAGTACTCGGGTAGGGCCTTGAGACCGGCCCCCCTTAGCCTAACCCATTCCACACGTGGAGCCTGAGGGTCAGGCACGGGGGGTACGGTGACTAGGAAAAGGGTCGGTTGACTAGGGAAATTAAGCTACCTCATTTTTATATGTGCGCCCCACCAAATTAGATGTACTTCCTTTGCCACGGATAACTAAGTCAAGCACCCATGTAA
>JABCJY010001617.1:0-28945 GCA_013184415.1 Fusarium concolor | reverse complement strand
TTTTTTTTTTTTTTTTTTTTTTTTTTTTTTTTTTTTTTTTTTCAATAAGGCAGTATAACTAATATAGTGCTGTGGCCCGGTTATGGCCTCTATGGAAGTAAATCATGCAATTGAACCCAGGGTCCATGCTATGATGGATCTCGAGTTCTCTTATGACTTGTCGAAGGATTGATTGTGCCGAGGTCGAATGGAGAAAGAAATATTATCGATGAGGTCGGACACACTGGCAATCGAAATTTGGCCGGTTTCGCTATTGAATGAGTCAATGATGGTGTCTCTAACATGATTGAGTTTTCTGGAGTGTATATGAAGGGTTCATGAGGGCCAATGGCTCTGTATCATTCTGTTCATCATTCCTATCTCCGTTCCTTTCATCTTTGCCTGATGTCAGTACGACATGAGATTTCCTAAAGAGGTAAGGAGCTCAGACAGCTCCTTGACTTTTGCACCCGGTCCTTTTTTTTTTCTTTTTTTTCTTTCTTTCCTTCCCTCTAATTGTCCATCCCGATTCTATCCTGTTAGAAAGCGTTGGCACTAGAATTGGAACTGGCACCCCTTTGAGCCGAAAACTTTTCGTCATGTCAGTGAGTTACAGGCAGGCAATCCCAATCTCGGCAGCTTTTGTAGGCCCTAGTTAGCTGCCCCAGACTCCCAACTGTTGTCCATTGTAGAGTTGAGATTCAGATGAGATGAGATGTAAAATATGGGGAGGTCTCCTCTTGGTTTCAAAGAACCCATATCCATCTATCCATAGACGTGGCTGAAGAACAAAGCTGTAGCTATGTATACAGTGCCGGGTCATCTTCACATATGATTAATAGAGATACTGTACAGTATTGCAGTCCTCCTCATGAGCTCAAATGGGCATCAAATGGCAATTACTCTATCAATACAGCACAACAGTAATTCTCTTGAAATAGAGTGGCGAGCAGTGTCAGAGTGTCGTCAGAGCTCAAGGCTATTGCCATCAAACTCGCCATTGCCAATGAGACCGGACAGACATGAGTTAAAAAGTTTGAGCCCGGGTGTTTTAGGCAATCAATCGACACGGCTGCGTCACATCAGAGAGACAGGTGAGCCTCTTCTGACTTGCTGGATCGCGGCAAGCTGCAGCCACCCGCTCAGCCGCTGTTTGTTGAATCGCACAGTCCTATTATCAGTCGCCAACCCCAAAACTGATCTGTGTTGATCAGGTGGGAAAATTTTTTCCTCTTGTCCAACCAACGATAGTGTGAAGGTACTGACCCCCACTGTCGTTTCCCAGCTTTCCCCAGTGAACAAAATTGTATAGTATGTTCTGTGCCGGAGATGAGATATATCGAAGTAGTTGACTTTTTTTACCGCGTATTTATTTCTAGATGATTGATGTTTGAGAAATCCAGTTCAACTTATCAAGGTTAAGGTTAAGGCTGAGGCTGAGAGCACCAGAACTTGTTCCACTGGTGCGGTTTTCAAACTTGCAATGGTCGATGATCACCCACCAAGCTGAAATATCGTCGACATCTTTATTGGTCTTGTCCTTCGTTTCAAGCCCCAGGGATCTTGCTTATCTTCTTGTTCGCTCACAGTATGTTTGGTTTCAGTATCAAAATTTACAGTATCGAAGTGTTTCTTACGATGCACCCACGTGGAAAATTCCTTCACTGATTCGCCCAAGGTGATTTGTGAAGCCACCAATTGAACCTTCGACTCGTACTGTGCTCTGTCACTGTACACATCCTGTTTTGTAAAGGCGTGCTGCTGCCACTTTGTTCACTCATATAGCCAATCACGATCAGATCTCGGTAACCTCCAATGCCCAGGTACCAGCCGGACAACCCGCTTGATGGATTTTGTTGGTGACAATGAGTACCATTCCAGTACTGGCGCTTGTCAGGCCAACGCTAGAACAACAAGATAAACCTTTCGTGACAAACTCCTTCTCATCCGTCCTGCAATTTGTTGTTCCAATTGATTCAAATTCGAACAGCTTGTCAGGCTGATGTAGCTCAATCAATGTCTTTCTGTACTTCTCGGACATCCGTTAGGGCCGTCGTTGTCCGTTGCCGCAGAACGTCTGTTTAGTCTAAGCTGCGACGGTAGGGGTCCTCGTTGTTCCGGCTTTGTCCCTCCTTCGTACCGAAATTTCGGTCACTGTTGCGCGTTCCATCGCCGGCCCAACCCCTAGCTGGCGCCCATCGTGGCCCTTCAACCATGATTCATGGTCCACCGCCAAGCGCGTCCCTCCGACTGTAAAAGCCTCAGGCCTGAAAGCCTTCCAGTCTTCCCAGAGCAATCACAGCTCAGTATTGTCGCGACTCACTCCACCCGATTTCCTCCGATGGCTAAGCAGCCCGTGCAGAGCTCAATCCCCTTGCTTAATTCGCACCCGTGATATCATTCCTATTCCATCATTTTTTCCAGTACTCTGACTGTTCGGTCAGTATGTAATTGTCTTGTTTGTGGACGGTTTTCGTCTGTCGAAGTTCGTGTCCGAGTCGTTATTTTCAATCGCCTCGCCCGTAAAGTTGTCTCATCCAGATCCATCGTTGTTCCTCTGCTTCCCACCGTTGCCCCGGCTGACATCCTCACCCCCCCTGACAAAATCCACCCGTATGGGCCCACATATCCTCACTTTCTTCCCGGCTCCAGACGCTCTCTCTCTTCCCTTTTCCTTTTCCCACTGCCGCCCTGTCTCGTGCTGAGCTCCGTATCTCTTTTCTTTAAACCTCCCATCAGCCTCTCCCTCTTTCAAACATCAACCATCTCCCCTCGCACATCAATCACAATGGCCTCTTCTCGTGTCTTCGCCTCTCGCCTGGCCTCCCAGATGGCCATCAAGGCCGCTCGCCCTGCTGTCCGCGCCCCCGTCGCTGCTGCCAGCAAGCGAACCATCTCTGGTAAGTCTCTGATGCGGCAAAATTTTTTCTTCGAGCTCAATTGAGCTCGGTGTCGAACTCGACTCGATCGAACCTCGCCCATTGCGATCAATGAACAGTTCGCTCACAATCGATTCAAGGCGCCAGCCCCCTCCAGGCCATGAAGCGTCAGACTCTTCTCCAGGCCACCAGCCGCAACGCCTTCCAGGTCCAGCGCCGTGCCTACTCCTCCGAGATCGCCCAGGCTATGGTTGAGGTCTCCAAGAACTTGGGTATGGGTTCCGCCGCCATTGGTCTGACTGGTGCCGGTATTGGTATCGGTCTCGTCTTCGCCGCCCTCCTTAACGGTGTTGCTCGCAACCCTGCCCTCCGTGGCCAGCTCTTCTCTTACGCCATTCTGGGTTTCGCTTTCGTCGAGGCCATCGGTCTTTTCGATCTGATGGTTGCCCTCATGGCCAAGTTCGTAAGTCAATCCAATATTCCCGCCAACCTGTTCACTTTCGAAAATCGACTAATTTTGCCCCACCTCAGACCTAAGTTATTTCCCGGCCAATTGGGTAGGCTCGTGCCGAATGATCGAGCCAACGATACGGAGGAGGCTGCTGAGCGTAGTGCATTGTGCCATGTCTTGAAAAACTTGACGTGGATGCACTTGTTGCCAGCTTGCACGCGATAGAGGGGAGGTTGTCTTGTAATAGACGGGATAGAGAACTGGGAGTGACATTGGTCATAGGCACTTTCCTATGATTAGAGTTGGGGAAATTCTGTATAATTCCTCCCAGGGATCGATTTGTAAAATAAAAAGCCTCATTCATCCCGCTTCTTCCAATGCATTTGGATGTTTACCTTATTTCACTGCCAAGAAAATGTATCTTGCTCCTGAATACAGTGACTTCACATACTCAGGATCTGAATTGACGTCTCAATTGACTTTTAGTCGATGACATAGTCGCGAATAGCTCTCCTTGCATGATAACTGCTGGGAATATGAGGCATTTGCTATGCCTGAGCTCCCGTGGGCCGGTGCCGGGGGGGTTGGCCAACTAGCCGGTAGGTTTGTAGACACTTGTCTTGCCAGCTTAACCGAATTGACCCGGGACCTGGCCAAGGCTTGCAAAACATGGCGGTCTCTCTGGATGTCTGGATGCCTGTGTTTCAAGGCATGCTAGTGCGATCGAAGTTTCTTCATGATATGGAGGAATCTCCACACGGTGTAAATTCTGCCCTCGTTAGCGTGTGTCGCTAACCATAGTGCCTCACTTAGATCAATGGGGCGGCATGTGCGAGTCGTTCAAGTGGGCTGAGAAAAAGATTCAATGACCCAGGGGATTTGATAGTGGAGCTGCTGAGAGGGTATGTAAGGAATCGCAAATCCACCTTACCAAGATGCCACGACCTGATCTGGAGTTCTGTCCTTCCGGTCGTCGAGCAGGTGTGAATACCAGGTTGAAACGCAATGCTATCAAGCACCTAGACAAGCAACCGTTTTCGACAGGCTATTCTCAGCGATGAATGTTACCGAGTCGCATGATCACAATGAGCATTGCTAACCCTTCCAACTCGAACTTTCACCATATACATGGCATAGCATCAACGACTGTCCGGACGAAACCGACGAGCCTATCGACAGCGAAGTGCTGGGGTAAAATGGCCCAATCGAAATCGAACAGCCTCAAATGTCATCGACGCAGCCTCTCCTGTAAAGTGACAACGCGTGTTCCGGTGGGAGATACGTTGGTTCGATGTTTTGACAGTAACAAACTTGCAATCAGCGACTGGAATGGAAGAAAAGAAAACAAGCATCTGGTCGAGTTTGAAAAGAACTGCCAGGTTGCACCAGTGAAGGCACGACGATTGTTTCCAGTGACGACAAACAAATGCGGACGAGGGCATGCTAGGAACAGCCGATATTAATGCTGAGGGGCAGTTCAAGTGAACGACGACGTTGAAGAAGCGACGAAGTGAACCGGGAATAAATGATATCTTTTGTCGACCTCGTGCCAGTACCGATGGGAAGATTTCCACGGTACTGATGACAGGCGTATGAGATGATGGACTATCAGCCATCTACTCCAGTTCCGTTCCCGATTCACTGGCTGAAGGCAATGAAGTTCAGTTCAAGCTTTGAAGCGAGTATGAGAAAGAAAACTCTGTCACAAACCTGAGTACAGGTAGGTACATGATCATACCCATTCTGGAGTCTACTCGAGAGAACACGTTTCTGTTGGTGTCAGTACGCTGTGATGGAACTACTCATCTCCCGACTCTTACCTTGACTTACTTGATAGATCATCGTGTTATTTAGCTAAGGCCCACCCGCCTCCACCGTTGTTGAAGCATTGGCGTCGTTTTTGCTGGTGTAAGTCGTTTGAAGACGACAACGAAATCACGACTCAAGCACATCAGCCTTCAAACTCAAAAAGAACAACAAAGGGGAAAGAGAAGGGGACGAAGGGGATAAGAAGGCTGCATATTGGGTTTCATCCCGTCTCTTTCCCCTCACTTGGAATCACATGACCTGCGAGTTTTGTCTGGCAACCTGTCACCCTCTGTTCAAGCCAGTGTCACATCACAGAGAGATTCGGAAATCAAGGCATTCTTGTGAATGCAGGGCGCGGCGGGTGCAGATAACGGCAATGATGTGCGTGGGAGAGACATTGGGTCTTTGTTGGGTTCGTGCAAGTTGTGTGTCTTGTGTGGAATAAAGTGGGAGACTCGGTCGATGAGAGCAGGCTGGATGAGGGCGAGTGTAAAGGTAAAGAAAGGAGAAAGTCGGGTTTCCCTGGGTGTCATTGTTATTGACAAAGCCAAGTTTTGAGTAATGCCACAGCGACAGAGTGAGATTATCCGAGTCACAAAATGAGGGGAAGGCAACGCCGTGGCTGCCGTGAAAGAGATGAAGGGGGCAACCAGCCGAATAGGGTCTCCTGCATTTGGCAGGAACAGCCTTTGATGGTACCTTCCCGTTTCCTGCGATTGGCCATTACCACCCATCCACGCCGCGTTCCTTGAACGTTGGGGTGCCATCAGCCATCCAAGACGTCAGCAGAACCCAAAAGAACGCGTAGTGGTTGTGATTTGTCAAAGCGGAAGGGGAAAGGGCATTCTAGCCTATGGTTGCCTTTTTTTTAATCTTTTGGCTTGTGAAAGTATCAAGTTCTGAATAGTATCTATTTCTACACTGGCCATTAGTAGACGTTATACTTGTCCTCACGCGACAACTCTAGATGTTCTTTTGCGTTAAGAGCGGCAGTCAAAGACCATTCAAAGCGGGGAAGCTGGAAAATCCGGGGTAATTAGAGCACGGGTAACATTTCCCTCCCTTCCGTAGTGGAGCTGCGTTCTCGTGCCGTGTGTCTCTTGTAGCGGCCATTGGATGTTTCTCGGGTTTCACAGGGATGAATACCTTGCTCCCATCATTCGATTTATATGCCTAGGTGCTTCGATATCCCATCAATTATTGTTCATTCGCGCGTTGGGTATTAATGCAAGGCAGGCTGGAGTTGCTGCTGCCTCGGACAATTTGCCCTGTTCGATTGCCAATGCACCCATTGAACCAATCCCTGGACTATTGCTACGCTAGCTGCTAGTGTGGTTCGATAAACTCGACAGGGGAATGCTCATATTTTTGCATTGCAGAAATAGGGGACAAGCAAGCGAGCAAGGACTGGTTTTCTGTTTCAAGATGAGTTTCAATTGTGAATAATGAAGGTATCTTGATGGACTGTATAAAATTTGACAAGGGCATTCCTTTGTTTTTTTTTTTTTTTTTTTTTTTTAATTGAATTTATGTTTCTTTTATTTTTTTTTTTTTCCTTTTGTTTTTTTTTTTTTTTTTTTTTTTGAAACTGAATTGATGTCTCATTCATAACTAGCTAGCTAGATCGAGGCTAACGCAATTGCATTCTATTCTAATGTTCTTTTAATATTCTTAAAATTCACGCATCCATCGCTAGTGCAAGGAAGGTAGTATCCGTTCACGAGTCAATATTGTGTACCTTGCTGCTTCATAAGTCATCGTGTCTTCATCGATTCTTTCCTGCAGTATATTGGAGCCATTTGTTGGTTTCAGCGAATACAAGGTTGCGGTAGTAGCTGTAGGTTCTGGTATGAACTCTGCGACAAAGGTTGTTAGGTTTTCTGGAACGATCGCTGGGCCCTGGATGGCTTCAATAGAAGTTTAATATCACCTGATGGCCTCGTCCTCAACACTATGATGCATAACTATCCTCCACCCAAATAGAAAAAGAAAAGCGAATAATCGAGCGAGTGCCAAGGCATGAATAATAAGCTGTTGACCGAAAACCAAGCCTCCCCTATCTATGCTGTAGTCTATGACCTAAAACTCCTGGTTTCGCCATGGTTACACGATACACAACATCCAACACCTCGATCTCATTTTTTGAATGTTGCACTTCGCTCTCCTCTCACTGGAGGCGCCTTGCGTGCCCCTTTGATATCCGTGTCGGCAGACTTAGAATAAGGGTCAAATACCCTCTTCTTTCCCTTGTTGTCTGCCTCTCCACCATTCGATTCCCTGGTTGAATGCAGCACCGATGTAGCCTTGCTATAGTCGAAAGGTACTGCGTCAAACTTCTTAGCCTTATCATCCTGCTTCTTCTGTTTCTTCTGAGCTTTGCGAGCCTGCTTCGCTTCTTGTTGCCGAAGTCGCTCTTCTTTGGCCCTTTTCTCCTCCGCCTTACGCTGCTTGCGGCGAGCACTCCTGGACGCTTTTCGGTCAGGTTCATCTTCAATAGCAATAACCCCGCTACCCTCCTGCATCTCCTCATCACTATCCGATTCTGATGATTTCGAACCTTCCTCACTTGAGTCGGATTCTTCAATTGCTTGTGACTTTCGCTTCTGGCCTCTCTTCAACGTGAACTCGTCATCATCCTCTTCAATTTCAGCACTGCCAGCTGCATTCTCCACATTATGGGGTTGCTCAGAGATGGTGACCGCTTCGGCGGCTGTATCGTGCTGAACGTCTCCCTCAGTCGAGCCTTGTTGTATGAACTTCTGCCAGGGAAAGGGAATGAGATCCTCCTCGACATCGGGTTGACGGGTCGAATTATCCCACTGAGAACTGATCGGCATATCGCCAAATAACTGCGACCGGGTCAGCCGACTGACCGTAACCTCTCCATCAAGGTCTGGTAACTTCGTAGTCTTCCTGGCTGCAACAGGAACGCCATTCTTCCGCATACTATCCGGCGCCATCGAAGTAAAGAAGTGAAGCAAGCTGGGGCCGCCCTTTGCTTTGGTCTCTTTGATTTGTTCCCAGATCTCGTTGAACCGCGGCCTCGTGAGAGATGCATTCAGGGGTAACAAGCTATGGAGGGCCTTTGCATCAGGCGGGTTGATTCGGGCGATTTCCGTAATATCCCTGGTGCTGAGGACATAGTTGGTACTCTCATCCTCTTTCCTAGCAGTATCATCTCTCCACCTCCACAATGCTCTAAAGACAGCAAATTGCTCACTGTCGAAAGCCAGATGCGAGTTCTTGAAGATATATCCATACCAACCACGAGAGCCTTCCCCAGTTTCTTCATCATAACCAGGATGCTCATAGCGGGAAAGTGACTGTTCCCTTGATTTCTCCACAGCTCGGCCGATATAGTCCTTGTCGACATCGCTTCTATCCGAAGCAGCAACAAGCTCGTTTCGCACTCGATCGTAGATGTAGAGTAGATAGTGAGTATCGGACCGAGCATAGTACATCATTTCTTCGGGCAGTGGCCGTATCCTCCAGTCTGCGAGTTGATATTGCTTATCTGCGTCAAAGTCGACAAATTTGGACAACAGATAGGCTAAGCTCTTAGCCGGGTAGTGAAGTTGGTCGCATGCAAAGAAGGTATCAAACAAACCATTCACATAGAGTCCCAAATCTCGCTGTAGCCATACCATGTCCATATATGCACCATGGAAGACCTGTTCATGTCAGTAACGTTTTATCTGGCGATTGGCTTTGAGGTGCGCACCTTGATGATCTTGGGATCGGTAAAGACTTCATTCAAAACCTCCAGTTTATGGCGCCAGGGTTGTAGAGTATCCACGATCCAGTCCTTCTCTCGTGTACTGATTTGCATGAGCGACACAAGTCCGACATAAGTTCTGAAATCATGGTGTTCCAGGTCTACTGCAATCTCCTTTGCGCTCTTCAATTCTTCCAGCATTTCGAGAACACTCTCGTATGTGTCGACAAAAGTGGCCTCGGTTGCTTCGACTGGCTGGTACATTATAGGCTCTGATTCCTTGAAAATTCGTTTTGGGTATGCCATACGGACAATCTCGTGTTCATAAGGATGTTGATATCTGTGAAATGAAAGTTAATGCCTGATTCGCATACTGTACGTCTAGTCTGGTAAAGAATCATGAGGAAGGGGTGTCATAAACATGGCGGACGTACTGTGGCGTGCCAGTTTCATTGGGGACTACATTGAGGCTTTCTTCCAAAGATAACTTGGCGTTTGGTTTCGATGTAAGCATCGGCTTCCATGGCGCAGGAGCAAAGTTGTCAGGCTTCCGTTCGAAAAGGAGTTGGGGCTTGGACATGTTGGCATTTCGGATAACCTTGTTTGCTGACTTGGGTTTCTTGGACTTGGTCGCCTGGAAGAGTTTAGCAGGAGTACTCCAATAAGACAGTAATTGACATACAGAATCAGATACGGGAGGCTCCTTTCGCTTGACAAGCCCTGTATACTCATCCAATGCTGTGTCGGCCTTTTCGAGCGATGAATCGACGACATCAACCACGCTCCTCCAGTTCATCTCAACATCTTCCACATCCTCAAGCTTAGGCGCCTTGACGCCGCATGCCTTACCGGCAGACTGGAGTAGCCGTGTAGAGAGTTCAAGAATTCGTGAGGTTCGATTTTCAAGTTGCTGGCCAACGCTGGGATTGACTGTACGCTGGAAACTCAGGTCTTCGGCGGCGATTCGATTCACGGTCTTGATTGTCGAGACAAGCGACTTCTGGACATTTTCCTGAAGCGACTTGAAGTCTTGAGATTGCTCCATGTTTGCGATAAGAAATGCGCGTGGCGCATGCAGGTGGTGATTGTGCCTGGTGTCGCGATGCAGCATCGATTCTCGAAAAAATTCCAAGGCTTTGTTGCGCTTATCGATAAGATAAGATGATAGTCCATTCTACCAGCCTAGGTAGGCACTTACTTTCTTAGTGGATATGTTCAAGTGAAGAAGTAATCCATAATTTAGAGTCAATCTTAACACGATTTTAGGGAGAGAAAAAAGAAGAGATGGGCAAATCAACTTTTGTTTCTCTAAGTCCAGTGTCGAGAAAAGCAGCCGCGCTCACACCAAGTCACATAACCTCAGCAAAAAGGAAACTAGGTAGCTGGATAGAGGTTTCGCTTTTTGGGCAATGAAATGAAGACATTCCATATAAGGGTTTCAGAGTACCATTCTCGTGATAATTGTTCAAACCCCAAACACTTGTACGCCGGATTAATAGATTGAGGAAACTCAGCTGTGGCTACCGGGTCGACGGTTATGCACATCTCGTCCATTTGAGACCGGAGGGAGGGTTGCAGTTCAGTGACGAGTCCGATTCAAGACTCTGGCCAAAATTTCCGATTTTCGCTCTCTCTTTGTACCTAGGTAGGTAAGTGACAGAGATTCAGGATGTTCTGGTCCGGTCGATAAATATGATCAAGGCATAAACATGGGCCATGTCCTTGCTGTCAATTGTTTGATTGGCCTATGCAATAGTAACGTCCACTTCGTGGTAATCAGACAACCTAGTACCGTTAGGCCTTGCAGGTTTCATTTAATAGAACCCGGGCGAAGCATGCCCTGAATGCGTCACTTTTCCATCACAAGAGCTGTTTGTTGTTCAACCAGTTCCAGAACCAAGCTTTGAATCATGGATGTGGAGACTAGCACGCTCTTGACCGGTTTTTTTATCTACTGAGCAACTTAGATTCTATACCAGTACATCTCATATCAGACAACAAAGACGACGTCCGTGATGCCCGTAGAGGCCGATGAATCGATCCCGTCTCCGGAAACACCTCCGGATTGTCCTCCTGGAAGCCTTGGGATTATGGGAAGCACCAATAGGAAGAAGCACAGAAGTGGAGAGAACTGGTTTGGTAGCGATCGCTACTGGATGCTTCTCATTGCCACTGTCCATGCCCAATTTGCAGCACCTCGTGGGCGGGTGACAGGCGTACGATGGCGTTAGTTGTGGTGTTTTCTGTTTGGTGATAGTGACCCGGCCCGTGTCAATACCTCCCTCCACTCCCACCTCACCTCAGGTTGAAGAAAACGGGCCGGATTTTGATGTTCAGCGAATAGACGTCAACCGGGAAGCGGAAGCTTGCGGGATAATACTGAGGCAAAAGAAAGCATGAGATATTACTTATTCATAAGAGATCAGATCAGGTGTATGGTGGTTTAAATAGAGAGGAGGCACGAGAGAAGGATATCATGATGTTGTACATTGACCATTTGCACATGTCGTGAATCGTAGATGAGTTTATTAGTGCACTTGGGAACTCATCAACGATCCTGACAGTCGGGCACAAGGTAAAGTAAAGTACCTATTTTAGTAAGTACCTACTTACTGTACAGTACCTTCTTCGGTAACTAACTGACTGGCTGGTTGCGAGCAGGTGCCAGATGCCCCTCACTTGCCATCTTCCTTATCCTCTGCCCCTCTGCCCCATTCTTGCTTCTGTCCAGCTTCCGTCTTCTTCTATTGTCTTATTAAAACATCGTCTCTCCCTTCCATTCGACTTCTCCCACCTGGTTTTATTTCATACACGATCTCGTTCATCTCATTAGACCATTTTGCCTGTTAATAAACAACCAACACCTGATTGTCAATATCAACAACAGGTCCTCAATCACCTACTGTCTCCGCTTACCACGCTCTTCTCCAATAAATCGACTGACCTTGCGCGCGATAGCGTCATCGGTTCGCTGCTCAACAACCCAAAGCTCCTTACGCTAGCTCCACTACTGAGGATCTTAGCCTCTCGGCTCTACACCAGCTGCCAGGTCAATTCCCTGCCCCTCCACAGACCATCAACCATCGACCACAAAGGACCGCGACGAAGCCGATTACACTCCGAATTTTTTTTTTTTCTTAAACTCTCCTTTTCGATCTTTCAATTCTCAAATCTTTGTGTTTGAGATCATTTCCCCAGGACAGTCATTATGCCCGCCTCTGTCGGCGAGAACGGCCAGGCCGCCCCAGGCCGTCTGTTGCTGCTCTCCAACCGTTTACCCATTACCATTAAGCGATCTGAGGATGGCAGCTACTCATTTTCCATGTCTTCTGGTGGTCTTGTCACTGGTCTCAGTGGTCTAAGCAAGACTACAAGCTTCCAGTGGTATGGCTGGCCAGGTCTTGAGGTTCCCGACAACGAGGTCGAAGGCATGAAGCAACGACTAAAAGACGAGTATGGTGCGCATCCTGTCTTTATCGACGATGAGCTTGCGGATAGACATTATAACGGCTTCTCAAGTAAGTTATATAAGCTTCGCACTATTAGCTATGCATTCCTGATAACGTATTTCAGACTCGATCCTTTGGCCTCTCTTCCATTATCACCCTGGTGAGATTACCTTCGACGAGTCCGCCTGGGCCGCATATCAAGAAGTCAACCGCCTCTTTGCCAAGACCGTTATCAAGGATGTTCAGGATGGTGATCTAATTTGGGTCCACGACTACCATCTGATGCTCCTTCCTCAGATGCTCCGCGAAGAGATCGGCGAATCCAAAAAGAACGTCAAGATTGGCTTTTTCCTCCACACCCCATTCCCCAGCAGTGAAATCTACCGAATTCTGCCTGTACGGGAAGCACTTCTTACAGGACTCCTTGACTGCGATCTCATCGGCTTCCACACATACGACTATGCTCGTCATTTCCTTAGCAGTTGCTCTCGCATTCTCGAGTGCCCAACAACACCCAACGGCGTCGATTGGAACGGCCGCTTCGTGACTGTCGGCGCGTTTCCCATCGGTATCGATCCAGACAATTTTGTTGAAGGACTGAAGAAGCCAAAGGTGCAGGAGCGTATCGCTGCTCTTAGCCGAAAGTTCGAAGGTGTAAAGCTTGTCGTGGGTGTCGACCGCTTGGATTATATCAAGGGTGTCCCCCAGAAGCTTCACGCTCTCGAGGTCTTCCTCACCGAGCACCCGGAATGGATTGGCAAAATTGTCCTGGTTCAGGTTGCCGTGCCCTCGCGACAAGATGTCGAGGAGTATCAGAACCTTCGTGCCGTTGTCAACGAACTGGTTGGTCGTATTAACGGAAAGTTTGGCACCATTGAGTTCATGCCTATCCACTTCCTTCACCAGTCCGTCACCTTTGACGAGCTCACTGCTCTATATGCTGTTTCTGACGTCTGTCTGGTCTCATCTACTCGTGACGGCATGAACCTGGTATCTTACGAATACATCGCAACACAACAGAAGAACCACGGTGTCATGATTCTTAGTGAATTCACAGGTGCCGCTCAATCCCTCAATGGTAGTCTCATCGTCAACCCTTGGAACACGGAGGAGCTTGCCAACGCGTTGCATGACGCCGTCACTATGAGCCCTGAACAACGTGAGGCCAACTACAAGAAGCTGGAGCGTTATGTCTTCAAGTATACAAGTGCTTGGTGGGGTGCAAGTTTTGTCGCTGAAATGACTCGCCTTAGTACTGAGGGTTCCCAGCCCAAGACTCTGCGCAATGTTTCGGGTGCGGTTATTGGACTTGAACAGAAAGCACAACAGGCTGTTGCTGATCTCGAGAAGAAAGCCGAGGAACTTCTGACAATCGACGAGACAAAAGAGGCCGACAAAAGTACAGAATCCTCGCAATAAAAGTTATATTCTAGCAATGGGATATGGGTATGAAAGAATGAGTTCACGGTTTGGGTTTAAGCGGCCATGGTTTGGGATCTCTTTATAGTCTTTTCTTCTTTTGCAATAATAAAATGAATCTTGATAAATCTGGCATCTTTATTCCCAGTTGTGCTTTAAACAATGAATGCGAACGCTCGTAAAGTTTTAATTCATGTCAATTGAACTATCTAATGTGTAGACTCGACGTACGCCATTTCTCCTTTGTCTCAGGACATTTGTTCCTGTCAGTGGGTTGACTTGTTGATTCAAATGTGTTTTGACTATCAGAGAACATAGTAGGCAAAGCAAGTATGAGTGCGAAGAAGATAAATTGTGTTGACTGCGACGCAAATGCATCAGTAGCTGGTATCTAAGCAAAAAAAAAGCATGATGGTTACAACAATCCATCTATGCTTTACGAATTCCAAAATTCACCAAAACTCCGTTTCGGATCTCATCATGAAAACATAATTCCTGACTATCCCCCCTGTCCCAAATCACTAATGCATTGCGACTTTGAGATTGTCTCCCACTTAATAGGGTGCATTGACAATGTCATCTTTGCCAAGCTTGTACCGACCGCTGTCTCGGGTGCCAATGCGTCCAGAACCTCGGCGCGAATCGCTCAGTCGAACGTTACCAATAATGCTCTCACGAGTGGGCTTTTTCAGGCTTTGTTTTGCTACCATGTTGACTTCGTTGGGTAAAGCAACAATAACGTTCTTATCAGAGCCGTACTTAAAGTCGTCAGCCTTAACCTCCTCCTCATATCGCTTGATTTTATAAGCTGCCTTCATTCCTCGAAGGATTCGCTTCAAGTTCCATTCGATGATGTAGGGGCCGGTTGCAGTGATGATGCTTGTCTCCTCTGCACCTTCACCGGTGTTGAACTTGGCAGGAGTAAAGTCAACAGGTTTGCCAGTCTCGTGGTAGAACTGAGCCACATGCTCAGGGGTCAAAGCCAGCCGTCGAGGATGAGGCTTGTCGTTGGCAGCAAAAGGCTTTTCAAAACCCAGTTTGCCCGCGTTCTTTCCAGAATTTTGCTGAGCATCAACAAGGAGGATGTAGTTCTTCGTAGTACCCAAAATCCACCGGCCGTCAGCAGAGACGTCAATACCCGTTATAGGATCACCAAGGGCGGGAAGTTGAGTCTTGGCTCGGATACCAAGGCGATCAAAGAGACGAATATCGCCCTTGTTGCTGGCGACAGCGATATAGCCCTTTTCAGTTGTTGCGAGAGCGGAGAAGTCATTCTTTGATGCGTACTGCTTCATATCGGCATCAACAAGTTTGTTACCTGACAGTCGAGGATCAACCCGATACAAAGCGTTGTTGGAAACACCCAGGAAGGTTTGCTCCGACGTCATCTGGGCGAACTTGTTCTCGGGGGCAAATGTGACAACAGGGATGTCATCGTGAACGTTCCACTCGTCCACGACTTTGCCGTATTCAAGGTCCATACGATAGAGCTTGTTGGGATCGATTTCGTTTTGCAAGATGAGATCCCGATCCTCGCTATGTAGCATGACTTTCTTCGGGTTCATGAGTTTGCCCGAAGGAGTCGTAACCTTTGAAATATTTGTCGAAAATTCGAGGTGGTTATTGGGAGTGTGTTTGAAGACTCCAATCTTGGAGCCTCGAACGACGAAAGAGCGGTCGTGTTTGTAGCCAACTGCCAACTGGGAGTTGACCTCACCGTCCGCGTTCTTGGGGAAGCTGCTGTCATTCTCCTCGTCACTGTCATACTCCTCGTCTCGGACATGGTCGTCCTCGAGTTCCTCTTCTTCCTCTTCCTCTTCCTCTTCCTCCTCATCCTCTTCAGTGGACGGCGCATCTTCCATAGTCAAATCGCCGAAAGCGTCAAGAACATATTCACGCTCTTTGTCTTGCATCTTGGTCCACTTCGTTTCGTTCAATTTCTCCCAGATTGCTTGCATAATCGCTTCTTGGAACCTCTCCAGGGTGGGCTGGTCCTTGAACCTAAGAAGCCAGGATCGCGCAGTGCCATCGCTGCTGAAGTGGTTGAACACGAAGGAAAGGTATTCGAAATCGAAGACAGGATTGAAATCTGCGACAACCGGAGTTCCCAAGTACGCCTTATCGCTCGACTCAATTTGAAGCCAATACTCCCACTTGCCAACCTCTGAGACCCGAGCAATCACAGAGTCGTCAACGAGAGCAAAGTGTCCAGGTTGAGGATCGAACACATGAAGTTCTGCAGTGACAGATGCATAGATTTCCAAGGCTTCGGGAGGATTGCTCGCATCTGGTCCGGTCAGAACGGGTGCTTCAATCTCTTGCTCTGGTACAAAAGCAGGCTCCCGCTTAACAGCGGAGTTCGCTTGGTTCTTGGATAGCATATCGTCCACAGATTCGATGGATCGTGCCAAGGTAGGGCTGTGCAGAGGACTCGCCGGTGGGATAGGCTCTTCTTCTTCGAAGTCGAACTGTTGGAGATCGGATTCTGTAGCCGTGGAATGAGGCTTGCGGTATTTGCGCTCGTACTGGCACTCCTGAGCTACTCGCACGAACTGCTGAACTTGGGCCGATGTAACGGAAGAGTCACAAACGAACTGGAAGAGGTCACCAGTATCACCGCTTAGATCCTTCCAAGCAAGAACCTTATCACCGCTCTCTCGGATTTCGAAACGGAAGGAAAGAGCCTCGTCTAGAAGGAAGGTCTTCTCGTCCTTCTCGGATGCAAGGGCATCAATTTCGGCGTCTTCTCCTTCTTCCTCCGCAAGGAGCTCGGCTTCACCTTCTTCAAAGACACGCTGGACGACAAGTTGGTATTGGAATTCTTGGTTTGTGCGGCGAATGCGGATGGCTGAATCTCGGAAGATAAGTTCGGAATAGCCTTTGGGAGACAAGGGTCGAACGAGATAGAGCTGGCCTTGCGGGAGCTCGATCAAAGCTTCTTGTGTGCTTGAACCAAAGATCAATTTACCAACTGAGGGTAGAGAAAGAATATTAGCAATCTTGCACAAGAGTAGGAGATGGTACAACGAAAAAGAAGGATGTGAAAGAGAAAAGGGTGAGAACACAAAGCAGCGAGGCTGTTGGTCTTTATGCTGAAGATGTAGATGTTGGGTCAAAGGTGGGAGGCAGGGATGAGGCGGGGCAGCCACTTACTTCCTCGTAGGGCGAACATGCTGACCCTGGCCTCTAGAGAGCGGAAAGAAATACCAGTAGAAAGGGGCAGGAAAGTGTGCGATGTGACACTTGAGCGGTTGTTGTCGGCGCGAGAACCAAGTCTGGCGTAGAGGTTTCCCTAAGTTTAGGTGGGAAAGGAGGAAATTAAGAAGGAAGGTAAAAGTCAACGATGCTATCGGTGCACGACGCACTAATAAAACGTTGTGCCGACGTGAGAATAAGGCGTCAGGGGAGGAACAGGCAGAATCAGGCAGAGTACCTTCCCAGTCGCTCACTGGTTGTTAGCTCCCGTTTCGTCTTGTGACAGGAGGGGAAAGAGCACCAGAGACAGTTGAGGGTGACTAGACCAACAGCTTGGGCAGGATCAAGCTAAAGCGTGTGGAAGGAGGACAAGGTGCGTCATAACAGGAAGAATGTACTGTTGGAGAGAAAGGCTGTAGTTAGCTCCCGCTTTTTTCTTTGTGTACTTTGAAGGAACCTTGGTTGGAGGGGTGAAGAAGGAGGGGTTGTTTTCGCCACAACTGACGTGCGCCACTGAGGCGACCGAGTGGGGCAGCGGAAGTTAGTGATAGTTACTAGGGTGGAATGAATTAACCACTAGGTAGGTAAATAGGTAGGTAATTGGGCTTCTTGGGCCATGCCCATGATCCATTCAACAAGATTCTTTGTTAAGCCAAATAGCGAACATATCAAGTACAAAAAATGGATTAAGGGGACAATCTATATCCAATACATAACTGGATGAGCTGGCTGCTAGTAACATGGAGGAAAGATAAAGGATAAATCATCATCAACAACAGCAACAGCAACAGCAACAAACAAAAGGTGCTAGCATGCAAATGTCCCGAAAATGCGCCTTTCGTATAAATTTGCAAAAATAGAAAGTGATCCTGGTGGCATCGGAAACATCCAACAAAACAGCCAAAGAAAGGGCTGATTTGATCAAAGCTCACCTTCAGTTGGCACACGATTACCCTCTATCTCTTCTTCAACAGCTACATACTCAGGAGCTGGCTCCGGGCGAGAGATACCAGCAAAATCATCTACAGCCAGTCGAGCCACATTCTTGCCCATCAAAGCACTGGCCTCCATGCATGAGATAAAGCTCTCGATACCAGACGTGTAGTAGACACCCTCACCAATAACAGGGTCCTCAAATGTGACACGAGGAAGCTCAAGGGGATAAGAGAGGAACAACTGGGGATGATACCAAGTAATGGGCCTGGATGTGTTGGCATCATCTTGTCCTTTACCAGAGACTATTGAATCGGGAATCTCAGTGCCCAAAAGACTGGTGAGAAACTCGGCAGTGATGGGCTTGGGCGAGAAGATCTTATACACACGCTCCTTCTGGTCAGTCTTAGGGTTGGTCACATATTTCAATGTACTGATTGAAAAGAACCCGGTGCGCCCAACTCCCTCTGGTCCCTGCTTTGGCTCTTCGTCTTCACCTAGGGTAGTGTAGACCGTGGCGGGCGCCTTGCTTCCGGGCTGCAGGCCGAAGAATTCGGGACTGAGTTCCAGAGCTGATGTGAAAAGTGTGACATGAAGCTTGGTATAAGGAATCTCATCGATTTCGCGATCGAGAACACCTTCTCCAGCCTTGATGTTGCTGAACTGCCAGGGGCTGGCGATGATGACACTGTCAAACTCAACACCATTTTGTTCGACAATGTTGTCCTTTGAGCTAGCATCTTCAGTTGTAATGACGTACTTGGGTGAGGATGGTTGTGCCTTTTTCTGAACCTTTTCTATACCTGTAACGGCCGTGTTGCGGTAGACAGTAGCGCCGCTCTCCAAGATCATATGCTCAAAGATTCGCCAGTTCCCTGTTTCCACAGACATAGCATTGTCAGTTGCAAGAGAAACCTGTCCCCTAGTCAGGAAAGAGAATATAAGTGGCAAAAGCTGTGTACTTACCAGAGTCTCCAACCCATGAATGTAAGCCAAGTTGGAGGCATAGTTGACCCGGGTGCCAACTTGCAAGATCTCGCGGGCAAAACGAGGATTAATTTCCTATAAAGTCAGCTATTGTTCATTTAGAGCTAAGCACTGTAAACTTACGCTTTTATTTAATAGCTGTGCTCCCGTCATACCTGTAATTTCGTTGAAGCCCATTTGTTCGGCTCTCTTTGAAAGCGACTTAAAAGGAAAGTGCGGTGCTTCATAGAGCTTGAGAAACTCTTCGACCATGGCATCCACGATCTGTTTGGTCCTGTAAGGCGACAGACCGTATCTCCAAAACATCTTAGCCAGATCCCACCAGCCCCAAGACCCCTCTGTTGTCTGGAAGACGAAGTTGATACCATCCCATATGACAGTCATGTCATTCTTCTCGAGTCGGTGGGGCTCGCTCACTGGGAGGTTGAAGCGTTCACTCGCATTAACAAGAATATGATTTGCACCGACGAAGATGGAAGCACCTAACTCAATGGGTAGAGAAAGGTCACCGTAGGCTGGGACTGTCAATATACGACCTCCGATACGATCTGTCTTTTCAAAGACGGTGATGTTGATGGCGAGATCCTCTTCTAGTGCATATTTCCATAGATGAAAGGCTGCCGAAGATCCCGCAGCACCAGCACCTACAGCACAGGTTAGCGTATGCCAAGTCTCCGACGAATGGACTGAGAATATCGTCAAGAATGGAAGACATGTTGATGTATCACATCGTAACTAGAACCAGATTCTCTAAAGTAGGGAATTGGGGTACAAACCAATGATGGCAACATTGTGAACATCTTCTGCTCTACACGGCACACCCACCAGAGCGCCGAGAAGAGCCAAACGCAAAGCTGCTGCAAGATTCATTGTCTTTGACAGTTGTTAGATCGATGTGTCGTCGTCACGTCAGCTTCGGATGAATTGAAGTATGAGACAAGTGAGACGTGAGTGTTTATTCACGTGACGCATGGACATACTGGTTCCGGGAATGCCCAAAAAGCCAGTTAATTAGGCAACTCTAAGACTATAAAATAAGCAGGAGACTAATTATTACGATTGCTTATACTAACGTGATGGGTACCAAATCGACATTTACAATTGGTATTTGGGCAGAATAGAACATTCACATTGATTCCCACCTTCGATTTTAGTGTCTGGTCAAAGCACCCCACAGGAACGGTTCTATACAAACAACAACACTCAATCATCATCAAAACATGTGAATAGTGTTTGAACAAGTAAATTTGGTATCTCAAAGTGACACTGAAGTCTCGTATGATTCATCCTTATCAAATCCAGAAAATAATCCAAACCCAGGCCTACGCCGCTTTGCACAACCTTTCATCTGATAACAAAGACAACCCAGGGAATCATTATCTTTCCTCTCTGAACGCCAAGCTAAATGCAAAGTTATGCAACCTTCCCATGAAAACAGAGACTGGGAGTCAAAAATCAATATTTAAAATCATGTGGAAAAGTTTTCTTTTTGGCCTTCCATATTCGTGAACCCCATAACCCCAAATCAAGTCGTCAAATGTGAAACGTGGAATGTGAATTGTGTAATAAGCATGTTGAAAGTAACATGTGGCAGTTATGAGCTTTCCTCGCTACTACTATAGCCACTTTCGATTGCTCCAGCTGTATCCATAGAGCTGTTATCATTTGAAAGTGCCGGGTCGGCACTGTTACTCTTGCTTGCACCCCGAGCAGTGCCAGCAGCCGCAGCAGCGCTACTGTTACGGCGTGCAGCTTGTCGGGGTCGGTTTGGCAACGCCTTCGGATCTCGGTTGACGTCGTAGATATTCTGGTTGGGTGAATCATCAGGTTCATCACCCTCTTCATCACCACTGCTTAGATCAACGCCATCCGGATAACCGTCTGAATGACGTTGCACTGTTCGTTGGCCGATAAGATTCCTCAATGATGAAGACATATCCATGTCGTCCGAAGTATCATCATCGTCATCGGCTGTCGACTCGGTTGGACTGAATGGAGGGAAGAAAATAGCGGGAGGTGGCAGAGAAACTGGCGTCAATCGCTTGATGCGGCCTGACATATATTCGATCTCGACAGGCAAGGGGTTCATGGCGGGCAGTGACTTTGAAGCACCCAAAACTGGTGAAGATGTTGACATCGTCGCCAATCGACAAATAATACCATCCGCGTTTTCACTGGTTCTTCTACCACCGGCCCGCAGTATTGAAGACGAATCTTCTTTCTTGGGTCGCTTGGTTGAAACAACAACCATGAAATGATCTTCAGGCAACACCCCTCCCAAACCGCAAGGTTCAAGAGGCAAGTGTTGCATATATTGCGCATTATCAGTCCACGTAAAGTCCAGGTCAACTTCGCTGACATCGTCAGCATCATCAGTGAGGCTTGGTGGGTTTTCGCTGTCAATGTCCATCGCTGTGCTTTGCTGAGTGGACAAAGGTCCGCGATCAGTCAAGGGTCGATAACTGAGGAATGATCCGGAGTCTGTTCGCCGAAGAGGGGATGGGGGAACCTTGAAGTTATTATCCTGGTCCGATTGAGTCTGGCCAGAGGCGCGCATCTGCGTGGTAGGTGACATATCACCAGGATCTCCAGATAGATCCGTGCAGAAAGGAGCGCCACTATAGTAGATAATGGCGCCGTCGTGGCGACGTTTCCTGCGACTGGAGGCTCCAGAGCCGCTCAATCCCCATCTCGACTCGCCGATGTTGCTTTCCTCTGGGGGACCAAATGAAGAGACAGTTTCATCGAGCGATGTCTGGCCCCCAGAAGAATCCTGCTGAGCAAACAAGGGCTTGTAGTGGAAACTTTCGGATGGGGCACAAAGCTGTGGATCAAACTTGAGACCATTCTTGCTTGAGCTTCCTGACTGAAATTCGTCGCCTGTTGAGCGTCCGGTCTTCTGACGTTTACGCTTGTTCTCCGATCCATCCTCAGTATCGTCGGTTGATGGGCTTTTCTGGGAATTATATCCGGAGCTGTCGCTGCTGAACCTAGTTCCTTCTGTTCCACCTCTCCAGCGAATCTTGCGACCGTCGGGCGACAACTGGAATTTCGTACTGATTCCCGAAACAGCAGACCGAACAAAATCAGGTGTGACGTTGATCATATGAAGCTGAGCCAAGTTACACAGCAGGTTTAGATAAACCCATCCCTCAGCGTCAGGATGAACATCTCGGTTATGTTGCTCGGCCAGTAGCTCCGGCGGTACCAAACCCAAATGCCGGATATAATCCATATTCTCAGCTGGAACCTGGGCGCGATCGGGGTCCAAATCACGGGGCCGTGTGGGCCTTTGCTCAGGCAGGGTTGTCATTGGGGGGGATGGATTTGTTCCTGACCCAGTGCTATTGCCATTGCCACCAGATTCAGTATTATCTCCGTTAGAATTGGACGCAGAACCATTGTCAGCAGATCGACTCTTTTTACCAGAGTGACCGGATTGCTGCTCGAGAGGAAGAATTCGAGCCTCTCTTGTTGGTTCTTTGCCGCTGGTCTGCAGTGTTGGAGGTTCGTGAATGGAAGAATTCGATGTGTTTGTAACGTTGGGTTGTGTCTTTGCGACAACTGGCGCTAGGGCAGCAGAACTACCACTAGGCAGCACGGGCTGTTTCTTCACCACGTGGCGTCCGCCAATCTTGCCTGTGAACAGTTGCTCCAGTCGACGAACAACCAGCTTCTTCCTCTCCTTGTCCGTCATTATCATGTGTCGAGGATACAAACCTTCGGGAATATCGCGAAGATAGTTTTCAACTGCCTCCGACGACTTGGCCTGTGAGCCCATGCTGGGACGGTTCAAGGATGTTCCTGAGTTGGCGCCTGTGGACATGGAAGCATACGCAGAGTCGGCTGGGCGAAAATTGGATCCTGACGATGACGATGCATGCTTGGATCCAGATCCTGAATACATGTTGTCGCGAGTAGCATGCCGGGACTTTTTCTTGTTTTGCGTTGACGATGCATTGGGAGATCCGTCAAGGCTTGCAGCGAAATCTCGAAGTGTCGCTTCCAATTCTCTTTTCTTCTTTTTCGGAAGTCCATGTACTTTGATCTCGAAGAGTTTCTCCTTTCGAAGCATGTCTGGACCCGTATTCTTATATCGTTTAAGCTCTTCCCGAAGCTTTTGAATCTCTACCGTAAGATCATCGATAACGCTTCGGTAGTCATCTGCACTGCTGCTGTGTGCTGCTGTGAGCTTGGGGGGTACAAGTTGATGGTGGTTGTAGTATGGTTTCTCTTCGTTAGAAGAGTCGGATTCTTTTTGAAAGAAAGGAGGGTCAACTATCAATCGATCAGTCTTCCGTTAAATTTAATCGTTCCAAACGTAATTTTACCTTCCATAACATTACTGTCAAATGTGGCAGTAGGGTTTTGGTTTGACTGTTCAAACCATGTCTTCGGGTCGCTCTGGCCCGTCTCGTGACTGTCGCCTGATGAGTTTCGGCGTGGCGACGATGTTGTAGTCGTCTTGACACCGGGTCCTGAGCCCTGGCCCGCCTTGAGCGATGCATCATGGGTTAATCGGTGATGACGCAGGGTGACCGAATTCGCTGGGGAGGTTCGTCGGGGAAGTGGATGGCCGGTCTTAGACGAAGACGGCGGCAGTTGCGTTCCATGAGAAGTGTCGTCGTTAAGTGGCATTGTCCTTCATATAATTGATGAATGAAATTTTGATGGACGATTTAGCATTTCCTGAAGTGCGAAGCAATGAGCATGTCGTGGAAAATAGTTGTCGAGATGGGTTCCGGTATAAACCTAAGGGTCCGACGATCCGTGACGTAAAGCCTAGAAGCACCCTGCAGACGGCTGAGAGCCTGGACGTCAGGGGAACATTAGCATAATCCATGTTAACCAAAAACAGCGTGATGATGGAGGCTATGAACGATGAAGGTTCTCACAAACGACAGAGGCGAGCAGTAGTACTATTGGCTGCGGGGTGAGGACGGATCGATCGATCGAGGCTTCATCGTGAAATGACGAAAGATGATGAGAGACGGGTGACACGGTCTCAAAGAGGGAAAATGCCGGGTGTTTCTGGGACACTCACCGTTTCCAAAAACCACTTCAAAACAATCAAATCTTTTAAATATGGTCTTCTGCCAAATTTCCAAATATTCTCCGATTTAGCAGTTCACCGAGGATGATTTTGAAAAGTGTAGTCGTGGTTACTGAGGTGGCGCGAAGCCGAGCTTCCTCTCTCCACAATCAAGATTGGGCCACGAACAAACGTCGCATCCACCAGAAAAGAGTCGTAGCCGTCTCAATGGCGATCCTTTGTCAGTTAACAAAGCTCTTGTAAGCTCAATTTATTGACACAAGAAATCGATGTATTCGAGGTTGCCGAGACTTATTAGTCGTGTAGTCGCTTTTTGGCCAAAATATCTTCCGGCGGTTTAAGAAAAGGCGATTTTTTAGACTGTAGCAATTATCGCTGTTCACTGTGTGACTGCGTAATTCGAACCGATGGTGGATATTGCTGAGTTGGTGATCCGTGAGCGTGTTCGCGTAAGGTGATAACCAATGCCGATCGGCCCAGGAAGTTGTCCAGGTGAGTGTCGTGAGAAGACAGTATTAGAAGCCCTTGCGCGGCGTGGAAGCAACAGCAACAAGGCAGCTTTCAGGGACTGAAACGTATTTGAAAGAAGAGAACAAGTGGTGGAGTTCGGTATTCCAATGGTCAATATATGAACAGACCAGGGTGGCACCGAGGTGGCACTGAAGCCGATGGGGTTGTGGGAAGCTAGAATTAGGAGAAGCAACTGCTGACTACCGTTCCACGGCGGCAGAGGGAAACGAGAGGTCTGGGCGAGTGGATGGGGATGGGGATGGTCGGAGAGTGAGAAGTAAACAAAGCCACAAACCAAAAAGACCGACAGTCACGGAAGGATACTTAACAGAACGAAGTCTTTTAAAAGCTTAAGACGGATGGCGAGTCTGGGAGGCAAATTCAAGGCAGTGGCAGTGAGTGGGCAGAGGGAAAGGAAGCCATTCAGGGCCTCCACCAGAGGCAGAAGAGTTTTGTCTTCACTCCCCGTGCAGTGAGTGAGTTAAGGTACCGTACTGTACTATCCATGCCGGCCTACCAGCCAGCCAGGGCAGCCGAGTCCCGGGGCGCCGCGGCGGCACCCATCACAAATCCAGCACCAGCACAAGGCGAAGGCGGCGAAGGGTTGGGTTGAGTGAGGATTTTCCAGGTTGGGACGAGGATGCAAGAGCTAGAAAGGCAGATCGAGCGCTCATTGCTCCGATTTCCAAGTCGCTGGAGAAGCATAGAGATCAGAGACCATCGGACCCAGAAAAAAGCCAAGAGCAGGGACCTCCTCTAACGAGCTCTACTTGCACCTCAGTGCACGACTTTGGGTGTGAATCTCTAATCTGTTCACTCCTGATGTTAGAGGACACGCCAACCCACTCAGGTTTTGTTCCGCGAGTCGTTGTTAGAGCTTGTTATAACCACGCCCAATTGACTTGTCACCTTCGTTGCCCTCGCTTACGCCCCGGCTTTGTCTGAGTGCGGGGGCTAGCAGAGCATATTTCGGCCTATAGAGGATCATTTCGCCAGTAGAAAGAAAAGCAAGGCCTGTTGTCCTCCACTATTCTATGGCCCTGAGCAGCCCTGTTTTCTTTCACTCTCCATGTCAAAGCTGGCTGCTGATCTTGCTTTTTGTCTGTCATCGGTCCCTGCTTTACCAAGGCAATTTGGCTTTCAGACTTCTAGACTCCATGGACTCCATGGAATTGCAACCACCATTTGCCAGACGTTTTCATTTACCGACGTGCCTGTCAACTCACATGCTCGTATCTTTCCTAAATAGCTTCGATTCCTTGAAAATGCAATGCCCTTTTCCCATTCCTTATTGGCCTCATGGCGAATGGCCCCATTCTTTCACCAAGGCACAACCACCGGCTCTGAACCCTTGTCCAAATGCTGCCACAACTCAAGTAGGAGAGGGACCAGACCGACCAATGAATAAATTATCAAGGAAAATGACACGCTGCAGGCTACCCACTTTGTACTGTATCGTACCCAACTCTCAGGCCAGGAAAATGATCTCCAGACACTTCAACAGCGAGCGAATAGTCCGATACTCTACCATATTAAAAGTCAAATATCTGCATCGAGATTTGATGGTGTTACCTATGCAGCTGCTTGGTTATCAGCGCAAAATGGTCCTCCCGTTTGCTCGCCTCGCCGTCTCACGATACTCTCTCATGATGAACACGTTCCGCCCTGGCACGGCTCACCGGGGAATCGGACCAGCGGTGTTTCTACTGATGCCCATGCGTACCTGATCCCTGACATGCTCATGCACGAACCTAAATTCCTTCCAAGTTTTTGATATTCTATTTCGTGATGCTTTCTCCATGCCCTGTGGCAGTTCACAGCAGGCTAACATGCTCAAAAGAAAGATTATGGTCGCTTTTAGTGTGAGATATGATACGATACAATCCCTTCAACAAGCCCTAGGCCTGTCATCAGCTGCCCAACTGAGGCTCTATATTGCAGATCATTTCCCATGTGACGTTGATCCGTCATCCGAGTGAGGAAATTCAGGGTCCTTGCAAGGCCGGGTCCCCTGAGACCCTGCTTGGAACATTTCGAAAGGTTTCTACGACAGGAATCTCGATTCCTTGATTTCGCCAGGTACGTAATAGATGAAAGCGCAAAAAACAAGAAATCGTGAGGACAGGACAGTTGATACCGTAGATTTAAGGTTCACATGAAAGAACAAAAGTCACGGGACTTGACTAGGACGATTGATAAAACACCCAATCCCGATGATTCTCCGCTCTAGGGCTTAGTCTTGATGGACAGGGCAACACCAAAAAATGCATCTCCAACCAGGATATGCACACCCCAACCAAGCCCAATTCTCTGTGGCAAGATGCCAAATCTTGAGACGAAAATCGAATTCTCAGCGCAAAGAGAGAGAAGCTTATGTGGAGTGGCAATACACACGCCTTCACGCGCGCCTCGCCACACTGTCATTCGGATCCTAGCGACCGAATACACTCTGATTGGGCAGATTGACGCTCCAACACTTCTCGATCTCGAGGAAGCGCAGCGGTAGCTTAGATCGAGCTCCACGGGACGACCCTTCGTGCAGCAGTGGCTGGGATACTGGTCGTGCTTGATCCAATCTTCTTATTCCCTTGAGGGCGCGTTCGTTTAGACACCTCGATTGGGAGGGTTGATTCTTGCAGGAAATGTCGATCGGACTCCCTGAAACTCCATTTCTGAAGTTTTGGCTCGTTCTTATGCCTAAACACGATTGAACATGATTCTCAGATAATGGGACTTTCATCAATTTCGATGTTGATCATCCGTTAGCCATCGACCTTGTTCTTGACCACCCCCTTGATTCAGAGCCGATAAACGTTCGACCCTACTGGTCAGTGGTGGGTTCGTTCGAGGCCTTCAGGAACGAACATGTCACTATCCGCTGACCATGCTACGGCTGATTGGCCTCTCCGATATGAAGGATCGCGAGATGTGACGCGAATCTTGGTGTTGTAGATTCTAAGATAAAGCTTTATCTTGTCACAGGATGATCTCTGCATCCAGCTAGAGCTGTACGGATGCAACCTATGGCCATGGTAATCTTGACTTGCAGTACATTGCGAAGGCACGAGCATTCGCCCTCCAGATCTGTCGGGACGGGCCCCATGAGGCTAGTCATTAGGCATTGGCGATGCGCACGCGATCTGTGAAACACTTGCAACGGATAGTAAGCTTCCGTGTTCGTCTTCAAGATCAGCCTCAAGATACGTGTACAACCTGTCTGCCCAGTATGGAAGCCTATTACAAAGAGTCGAATGGCCAGTCATACCGTCACAGTCCATTATCTGGCCGTTACGTCTTCATGCCATATGCCACGAGCCACTACGGTTGACTCGAGGCACAGCCCTTTGCTACGATGATTAGGTATCCACCACTTGCGATAGGTCAATCTGGGTCTCGATTCGAGGTCTCGGCTCTGTGGCTGTCTCTTATTCCCGCTCGATCTTCGGAACGTTGCCATTCTCCCATGATCGTCATCAAAGTTGACACGTACACCGATAGAAATCTCCCTACAACGCATTTTCTTCTACAAGACTCCAATTCACAAGCTGTATCCTTTGTCTAGCTCCCGCATGTTGGCTGCTTTAGCTGCTCACTCTTTGTAGGACCCTTGGTCATCGGAGCGGGACCTCCGGTGTCCCTTGTTGGCAGCAAGGGTTCTGGAGACGCTGCGTGTCCCCCTGGCAGATGGCCTCGTTCGTTGAAGCCACACATCCCATCCCTGGACGATCGTCGAGCATTTGAGATGAGTGAGGACAAGATGTGGCTCGTAAGGTTGCACAAGATCTGAAGCTGTGGACTTTGATCGCCCATCATGCGGGAGCCGATCTCTGATCTGGAGCTTTGGTTCGCGGTCACAACTCCGAACCTTACTATTGGCTGAGTGTTTTGGATGTAAGCTGAATCTATTAAACGCTACGGAGTACTCTCGTTGCTGTAATTCCCTACGCAGTCTTTCTCTCTATGCCTCAACCTGCCGAGTCCGAAAAAGTCTTCCGCTATCACGGCTCTCTCTCCAGTCTTTCTTTTTCGGATCCGCTTCCACTGCCGTATAGCCTGTTTGGGGCATGCCCTTGCTGATTTGACCTTATACCAAATAATGAACCCTGGAGGTTTACTACGGAATTGCTTCCTGTTTCATACACTTCGCTGCGGATGGGGAAACGGGCGTTTCGATCCATTGCTGCAATTGCATTGGCTTGGCACACCTTCTGTGTGCTGATTGAAATCTCTGGTCTGAAATAGTTTTCGTATTACGCTGGGTTTATTATTCGCTGGTCTTAGTTCTCACCGACTAAGAAGAGATATGAAATGGCTGTTGTGCGTCCAACGATGGGTAATGCGAGAACTAAATGACTAATGCAGGTGGCAAATATGAACAGCAGCCAGCTGAACTGGTCTGAAGTATGAGTAATGCTAGGTCTTCTTGCTCGTATCAATCTTGATTTAGGATAATGCTATCTCTTTAGCTGGCACAAGGCATCACCAAGGTCACTTGCCCCACTTAGCTGACTAACCACGCTAGTACCTGCGGGGTATGTGAGGTTCTTATTAGATAGCTAGGTGATT
>JABCJY010001615.1:0-12637 GCA_013184415.1 Fusarium concolor | reverse complement strand
TGAGGCGGCATACAGAGCGTGATAATCTTCTTCTCCTGGCAGTATAGCTCGAAGTCAACGGAGTGGTGACTTTCGTGGCCGTTGAGGATTAGAAGACGATGGGTACCAACTAATCGGTTAGTTGTACATCGATCAAAGTGCTTTAGCCACTCGAGGCCCGTGTCGTTATCCATACAGCCATTTTGGGTCGTTATAATAGCCCAATCGCGCGGGAGGTTGCATTCTTCATACCAGTTGCTAAGATGATTTTGGCCCGCAACCACGATAAACGGCTCGATCGCCCAGCCTGCCGCATTAATCGCCTGGATTACTGTAACCCATTCCCGGTTTCCAGGCTGTACTGATTTAGGTCGTCCATGCCTTTCAGCACATGTAAAAACCATGCCGCTTGAGATAACGCCCATCATAAAACCAGTCTCGTCAAAGTTCCAGATGTCATCCGATCGGATGCCGTACTTGGCGATTGTGTTTTCCACGAGCCTGAACCAGTTGCGAATAATAGTCGGATCTTTGCATTTGGCTCTCTGGTAGTCGTACTTACGAAAAAAACGCGTTTTGAGCTCTTTGTGTCGCTTGACGAAGTTCATAGCCCAACGCTTGCCGACAGGTGACGCGTCGCGGTCGGCGAGCAGTCGGTTGGCCATCTCTTCCACACGACGTAGTCGTGGAGGAAATCCTCGCGAATCTAGGTCGAGAATGAACTTGACTATGAGATCTTCCTCCAGATCAGTTAGTTTGCGTGATTTCGGGATCCAGTCACGTCGCGATTGGATCCCATTTTGTCTGCGACGCAACGCCCAATAGTTAACTTGGTATAACCTAGCAGCGCCTCGGAGACCTAATTTTGGGTTGTTTCGAAGCGCTTGAAGTGCAAGAAGAATTTGACATTCAGAATAGAGTTGAGGCATGGTCATTGGCTGAGCATTAATTGATTAAACTGGCATTGGTGATGGCTGAGGGATTTTTGGTGCACATACTTGTTTGGTGCACATGCTTATCATGTACGTTATCCCTTTTGACATTTACTAGCAATGTAAGACATTCTGATGGTGGTTGCTCAGCTGCACGGTCTGGAATGCAAAAATGTCGCTGAACCCAAGCCGAGCTGAGGTCGATGGTGAGATAGTTGTATGTAAGGGTGGCAACACAATAGGACCTGAAAAGAACTTTGGACTACTCTGACCGTAGTTGTGTGTGACTGGGCCAGTTATATAAGGCCTCTTATCCAATGCCTGGGGGATCTTTCATTATTACCCTTCCCCAAATCGCATATTAAACTATTCTCACTAACCATCATCTCTTCTCTATCAACCAACATGTCTACACCAAATGGTTCTACCAATGCCACCTCCAAGCCAGTCATCGGCTGCAGCATTAAAGTCCTCCCCAGATCTCAATGGGAGCATGCAGCTGCAACTGCCATTGCGCGCAACCCCGCCAACGCGCCAATGACCCAAATGCTCCAGATTGCCGGCGGCGACGTTATCAAACCCAGTCATTTGGCTTTGATGACGTCCAAGTACTGGGGCAATGCTGGCGTTCGTCTCACCGTCAGCTTCATGGACGGCGCCGAAGCTGCTCTTCGTGCTCGTATTCTGAGCCACATGAACGCTTGGGCGAGATATGCCAATGTTGAGTTTGTTCAAGTCCCTTCTGGTGGTCAGGTTCGAATAGCACGTAAGGCAGATGATGGATACTGGTCATATCTGGGGACAGATGTCCTTCGTATTCCAAGCGATGAGCCTACCATGAACCTCGAATCATTCACCATGGATACGCCAGAGTCCGAGTTTGTTCGTGTCATTAGACATGAGACAGGACATACGCTTGGGTTCCCACATGAACATATGACTAGTGGTATTGTCAGCCGTATCGACAGGGAGAAGGCCATCAGGTACTTCATGGCTACTCAGGGTTGGCCGAGGGAAGGCGTCATTGAACAAGTCCTCACGCCGCTCGAAAACTCCGCCTTGATCACAACCGAAGTTGCAGACCCAACGTCCGTCATGTGCTATTTCCTTCCAGCCGAAATCATGAAAGATGGCGTCGTTGTGCCTGGAGGCCCCGATATCAATGCCACAGATGGCAGGTTTGCAGGCTCGATCTATCCCAAGTTCGCAGCATGGCAGCTCATCGATAACAACGCCGAAACTGCCTCCATTACCGTGGATGGTGCAGATATCTACCAGCTTCACAAATCAGGTCTGATCTGGAAGTACACTGGTACTCCTATCACTGGTTGGCAGATGCTAGACAACAATTCAGCCACAAGGAAGATCGTTGCTGCCAACGGAAGACTGTATCAGCTTCACAATGGTGGAAGGATCTGGAGGTACACTGGTACTCCTGTGACAGGTTGGCAACTGATCGATGAGAACCCAGCCACTGTTGAGATCGTGGCCAGTGGTAATAGTCTTTACCAAGTCCACAACAACGGTCGTATCGGGATCTACACTGGAACTCCCATCAGTGGATGGAAGGAACTTGACAACAACCCAGAGACAAAGAAGATTGCCTCATCTGGGGGAGGCCTGTACCAGCTTCACAAGTCTGGTTTGATCTGGAGGTATACCGGAACTCCAATGACAGGCTGGCAGAAGATTGATGAGAATCCTGCCACTGTCGATATTGTTGCACGAGGGAACGATTTGTATCAACTCCATAACAATGGAAGGATTTGGAAGTATACTGGTGTTCCTATCACGGGATGGCAATTGCTTGATGACAACACTGAGACCAAGGAGATTGTAGTCGGAGCAGGCGGGCTTTACCAGATCCACAAGTCGGGATCGATTTGGAGCTATGTCGGACCACCAATGACGGGCTGGAAGCAGCTTGATGGGAATTCTGCGTCCATGTCGATTGCGGCGGGCACTTCTCTGTATCAACTCCATAGCTCTGGTCTCATTTGGCGTTACATGGGCTAAGGCTACTTGAGCTGAGTATATGTCAACTTCAATATTCTTTGTAGGGCTAGGTCAAGTAACGTAAGACAATCTGGTTTAATCAACAATCTGGTAATAAACGTTCTGCTAATCCTGAACCGTACTGAATGAAAGAGAGCGAGTTTGATAAAATACAAAAAGCAATGAAAAGAGTGGCAATGACCTGGAGACCTGGTGGCGTCGTATTGTAAAGAAAAGAATAGACTGAGAGGGTGAAGCGATAAAGGATGTGGCATAAGGGCAGTTGGTGGAAAACGGATGACGAATGAAACGTTGCGATCAATCAAAGGGAGTGTGTCTATCACATCGACAGCCGAGTAGACTTCGGCACGTCTTGGACAAGCCAAGACAGATTGGACATGACGGTGCTCGCCCATTGTACCAGCTTATCCTTGATCCAAACCAGGGTGTCCCAAATCATATCCCAGATGCTCCAAAGCTTCTCTCGGAAGATCTTCCAAACTCTGTCCCATGGGATAAAGTAGACAGCGCCATAAGCCATCATAGCTGAGCCAGCTCCTGCAGCAATTGCTGTTCCGCCACAAGCAACAGTGGCGTAGCCAGCGGCCATGTAGAGGCCCCAAGGCCCTTTGACCATAATGCCCCCGGCACTCATCCAGAAACCACCAGCCATTCCAACCCCACCGGCTCCAGCTGCAAGGACGGTGGCTAGAAGAGCTTTCCACTTTTGGAACCACGAGTCTGTTCCATCAGCCGACGTAGACGAATGTTGCTGAGTGTTTGGACTGACTCTTTCCTTCCCCAACTCTTCGAATTGGTGAATGATGTTTCTCTTCGCACCCTCTGAGAGATCAGGATCCATCCTGGGCTGGTTGAGAAGTCTAAAGGCTTCATCCTCAGCACCTCTCATGTCAAACATGCAACCCTCGTGGTGCATCAATTGCTTGAGTTGGATGTCATCAGATCGTACATCCCATGCATAGCTCTGAAAGCCACAATATGTTGAACTGGCTCCGATTCGAAGCGCATCTTGGTGCCCTTCTGGCCTGCAAGGCTTGATGAAAACCTGATCAACAAAGCTTCCAATGTGGTACGTCAAGTGAGCAACTGTGGAGCTCACGAAGAGGTGAAGAGTCTTGAAGGACTTTTTGACAGCGAGGGCGGTGCTGCTAGCATTCTGCAAATGCTCTTGGAGTTGTTCCTGGGTGGTGACGATGACAGAAGATCCTGACGGTAAGTTAGCTTTATATGATCTCACGTAGGAATGATTTCGACTACAGCGAAGATACATAGGCAGTTAAAGCAAGGGGACGCCTGCGGAGAACGCAAGCGAATGATAAGAAAAGAGAGAAAAGACTTACGGATCTTCTTCTTCTTGATCTTCTCATCGATAATCTTCTTCATAAGCTTGCGTTGCTCTGGTGCTACGACAGCAAGAATAAGAGTGCTGGGATTGCCCTCCGTTGCCTTGACATCTTTCCATAGGGACTTGTTCTCCTGGTGGTATATGTATGGCTCAGGAGCTTTGATCAGCTTGGTGTTGGATTTATTGGAAGCCTTGGAAGAGTGCTTGTGGGAAGACGATGACGATGCTTTGACAAGCTGATTCTTGTGGGAGGAAGAACGAGAAGTGTTTGAGGGCATTGTGTAAAGGGCTGATGTGGTAAGATAGATGCAAATGCAAGGTTGAGGTTGGAAATTTAGATGAGGTTGAAGGAAAGAAAAAACGCTGAGGTTCGGCGGCAACGAGCATGGTACTTATAGACAAGTTTGATAGAGCTGACCAGGCTCTATAATCAGTCCTTCCATAGGCAGTCTTTCTGCTACTGCATTTACAGCCTGGCCATCCAATGCCTGGAATACTTACTTATTCAATAGGCGAGTGAGACTTCATCGAATGGTTACAAGCTCTGTTATACCTGAGGATGCTTTCACCACTCAGTTTCTTAACAAGTATACCCAACATGCATGTAAGATGACTGGAACAGTTTGCCAATCAGAGGCAATGCCACAAATTTGATCTACCAATGGATATGGACAGGCCCCACCGGCACTTTCGTGACGCCCAATTATCTTGTTCAGCAGACATAAGTTCTCGTGTATGTGTTGGTCAGCTGTCTTAGTCCTGCAGGTTCCCCGCCCCTGCAACACAGTCTGGCGTGCGAGATGATTTCTAGCGCTCTGTTCCCGTCCTTAGGGCAATCCAGATAAAAGATCTTGTCATTTACCAACTGTCGCAGATCTAGACTAATGTGAACGGTTCCATCTTCTTGAAGCTTCAGAACAGTAAAATTGAAGAAGCGCATTGAATTGATTAAAGCCTGCATCACGAACCCGATTCTGACAAAGCACTCGGCCATACAGCTCAAGATGGCCCGTAACAATACAGGAGAGTCCTTACATTCCAAAGAAGCTTGGGAAGAGATACGACCTACATTTCGCGAGCTGTATATTGGCCAAGGTCTCTCCTTGAAGCAAACCATGGAGGAGCTGGAACGTGATCACAATTTCATAGCGACGTAAGTTGCTTCCGCCCAGAGCAGCTAAACATCACCGGGCTTTACGTTAACTGAATAACTAGCCAAGACGCTTTTAAAAAGCGGATTCAAAAAGACTGGCCGGAGTGTAAGAAATATGGTACTGGCAACGCCAAGCAAGCAAAACGATCGAATGTAAACGAGGAAGATGCCACAGATCCAGGTCATCTATCAAATATAGAGACTGATGTCGCGGACTCAGATCATCTATCTGATATGGAAACAGATATCATTGATCCAATACCACGGGTTCTCTCACCTAACCTTTACCGAAGTCATACTCTGCTCCTCCAGTCTATAGACAAGTACACAAAAGGCTTTTTTGACATTTCTATACGAGAGGGTATCAAGAGGCCTGCCCAGAGTAGGTGGCACCATATCTTGATTCTTTGCGAGGAGATATCAACCTTCCCTCGTAAAAGGAGAGATCTTGCCTATCAACCTTCTCCGAATCAGGGAAAAGTCCGCCGTTGGAAGAAGATGAGTAAGGCCGTTAAAGAAAAGGAGAGAGATGAAATGAAGAACAAGATCATCCCCCTCGTTGAAAATAAGGTTTTCAACATCCTCCCAGGCATCGAGAGGGATTTCAGCCCTGAAGAACTGCCTACCCTTTGGAAGATTTGTCGGATCTTAGAATGGATTTCATCTCAACTGGGACATTCAGAACATGTTGAGTCCCGACTCATGCGTCGCTTTGTCGAACGGCTATATGAGTCATTTAGTCAAGTCAATGAGGGGCCCAACATTGAGATGCGTCAAGCTTTGCAACATCTCCTTGATATTGAACCAGCTGAGCTGAGAGACACCAGTCGTATTAGTTGCCACTGCTCCGCTCAAGCCTTGGCCAGTAGACTCGAGTCTCATAACCCTGTCGTCCTTGAGGCCTGGGCGGATTATTACCAGCATTGGGAGAAGAGCAAACTACAACAGGACGGTTTCCTCAATCATTATGGCTGGGCGTATTCTGAGACAAAAAGATTGGAAACGGGAGAGAGCGACAAGTACAGCGATCGAGCGCTTGCGGCTCTCATCGATTACAGCTATGTCGCTCATTACATCTATCACGACAGGGACTTAGCTCGGCAGCTTTCAACAGAACTTTGGGAGCAGACCGGAGCTGTGCTTGCCAAGATCGAACCACCAAAGTCATGGAGTATCCAGGTTCAGGGAATGGCCGAAGCCGCACAGATTCAGGCTCTCCTTTGTTTGATCACCCACGAGGACCAGCTCAAAAGCCGGGCCCAACTCAATCAAAAGAAGTCAAAGTTCCACCTCGGTGGCAAAGCAGGGCGACGGAAATATCGCAAACACGTTCTCCAAGATCGTCGAAACAATCACGAGCCGGGTTACCTGCCCCCCTACAACCTGAAAGCACAGGACCAATTTGGCTTGCAACCAATCGTGCAAAAGCTGATTTCATGTCCGAATGAAGATTTCCAGCTTTTAGCAACAAAATTACACGACCTCCTGATGTCACTGTTAGATAACAGAGGAGAAGCGATGATCAATTTGGAGACAGCAATGGACAAGTTGATGAGAAGTAATGACCAAGACTGCCAGCTCCTTGCAGCAGGGTTGTATGACTTACTCGGGTCGTTGACATCCGCTAGCAGCCAGGAAGTTTATGGAGTGATTGCATCAGTGCGGTCGTTGTTATCAAAGAAGGCCAAGGATTCACCGCTTACGGAGCTCGAGGAGTCTAACCTTCTGGAGTTTCTACATAATGAAAACAAGCAGAAAAGGGCTGAAGGTGAGATGTGCCGGTCTGAGGCAAAGAAATTGAGACGTATGGTTGTGGATTGGAATGAGTTTGTTGTTCAATTTTGATATGGGTTTTTTCTTTACTCGCCTTCCTCTTTTCGCCCCAAGCTTACAATACAAAGTTTCTGCAATTCTCATCACAAATTCGCCGAACATTCATCGAGGCATAAGTAGAAACTCCTTCACCTAGTTCATTTCAAATTGCAATACGACATCCCTCTGCTCCGCCCTAGTTCGGTCCCTCTCTCGTTATTCAAGGTGTAGGTGCCAGTAACGCCGTCTGGGCGCAAATGGCAGAGCACGTTCCAAAAGCGCTGTTGCAAGCGACGATCGTTGCTGGAGCCGAAGCCCCAGCAGTAGCTCCCCAGGTGAAACCGGCTGCAGCGTAACAAGCCATGACAACGGAAGCACAACCGCCTTGACAAATTCCGTATGCGGCCGGGCCTGCGGATGCGCTTGTTGAAAGGCAAGCAATGATGGTGAGAGATTGTTTGAGCTTCATGTTGGAGGCAGACAATCCGTCGCGTTGAATAAGTATGCAATGTAGGGTGCTGATTAAAGTATTTGGGTATGCCCTCGCAGTCGCTGTTAAGCTTGGCGGACTTTTGATTCGCGATCAGATAACGGATTTGAGTTTATTGATTTACAAGTTAAAGGATTAAAGAATAGGGCTACCCAGACATTTTATCTCTTTGAGTGCCACAAGGCCTCAAATATGTACCGACAGGGTGCGGGCGCCAATCAAAATGACCGTGACGATCGGTACCTTCAACCGCACCTAGATTGGCGTGTGATAGAAGTACCAACAGTCAGCATTGTTACAAATTGCTACATCACACACTTTACAGCCGTATCGGGTCCTTACGTACCCCGCAGGTACCCGCAGAATTAGTCAGAAAGGTGGGGTAAGTGACCCGCTTGAGGCCTTGTGCCACTCAAAGAGATACACGAAGCTGGATGGTCGGCCTCCTGCATCAAACCGCGTCATGTAGTGACCTCACCTGAACACAGATTGGGTGATGAACCAAAGAAGCTGTAGCCTTATTTCATTCATTGAACCAATAGATTTTGAGACGCAACAATCTTCTTCCAGAGCATCAAACACCAAGCAAGATACGCAGATTGTATATAAAACAATCAAATACTTGACTGACACAAACTGATATATCATAAACTCATTTGAGAACCTCTAAGTTCATTATGTCAGAAAAAATGGCTAAGATCCCTTGTTTCATGGCACATACAGTAGCTGATAGGAATAGTTAGAGTCAGTGTAATGCCAGGCTTGAAGATGAAGATGACAGAGGCTTTCATCTACAAATTGACGATGTTGACTCAACAAAAGCAGTCTAAAATTTGAAACGCTTCAGTGCCAGCGTTGATGGGCCAAAGCTATTATCGTTACTTTCATGGCGGATAACCAAGTATTAACGAACGCTAACTAGAACTTCCCCTCTTTCTCCCACCCGATTTTAGCGGCTTGCGCCGTGAACCTGCAGCATCATATCCTTGTCAGCCTACAAAAACACTAACTCACCTTAGGCTTTGCGCCCCGCAACTTACGATAAGGCTCTTGTACTCTCGCATGGCATTAATGAATCTACAAATATCCTTCATATAATTGGGCAGACTCCGATAAAGCGGCAGAATTTCTGGTAAACCTCAATAATTGTCACAATTAACCGACGGGTATATCCGTTAATTATAGCAACATTCAAACACGTTTTTTAATCCAGTGTCCGCCGCAACTTCAGACTCTATCCACCACGATGAGCACCGCAGGCCTCCTACGAGATCCCTTGCAGGGCGTCGCCGATAATCCTCGCAATGCTATCATCACATTGGTTATTGGGTTTGTGATTTTGTTGGTAGCGGATACGTTGCGTGTGTGGTATCGACTTTCACATGTTCCTGGGCCATTTTGGGCGGGGGTTTCGAAGGCTTGGATGGTGCGACAGTCATTCAAGGGACAACAACCGTACGCGATACAAGAGGCGAATGAGAAATATGGTAAGGCCCTATTAACCGAGGAATCTGTGATTACTGACAAATGAATCACAGGGTCACTCGTGCGAATTGGACCGAATGAGTTGGCGACTGATGATCCTAAGCTGCTACGCCGCATCATGTCAACTCGCTCATCGTATTCAAGAGGACCATGTAGGTGATGACCACATTGAGCCTGGGCATAACCTGGTTGATATTTGCGCTTAGGGTACAACGCACTCCGGTTCGAGCCAGGAAAAGACAACCTCTTTTCTATGAGAGACGATGACGCTCATACAAAGTTGCGCAACAAGATGGCTGCTGGAGTAAGTCCTACCGAGTGAAATCATTCACATAGCAACAAGACTGAGCAGTTACAACCAGTACTCTGGGAAAGAGAACGAGTCCCTAGAGCGCACCATCGACGACCATATCGCAAAGCTCATAGCTCTGTTGGAAACCAAGTATCTGTCAACAGATCAAGAGTACCGCCCAGTCGACTTTGCGCAAAAGATTCAGTATTTCACCTTGGATGTCATCAGCGACCTCGCATTTGGTCAACCATTCGGATACATCGAGCAAGATGCCGATGTCTTTGACTTTATAAAGATTACAAAGTCTTTCTTTCCTGTTACTCTAATCATAGCAAATATACCCTCACTGGTGTCTTTGCTGCACTCACGGCTGTTCAGTGGCCTTTTACCGAAGGAGAGCGATAAGCTTGGCTTTGGAGCCTTCATCGGGTAGGTTCTCCTCCATTTGAGACGTACAGAGGGCTCACATTTTTAGCGTGGCCAATAAAAAGGTAGCAGAACGATTTGCACCAGGAGCTGAACCTCGTCCCGACATGCTCGGATCATTTATCCGCCATGGTTTAACCCAAGAGCAAGCATCTCGGGAGTCGTTGCTCAACGTCGTTGCTGGAAGTGATACATCTGCAACCACCATGCGACTCATCATGTTGAGTCTACTGAGTAATCCAATAGCATACCGGAAACTTCAGAAGGAGGTCGATGACGCAGTCAAAGCTGGAACCATCTCATCTCCCGTCACCGACGCTGAAGCGAGAAAGCTTCCATATCTTCAAGCTGTTCTGCAAGAGGGACTCCGCATCAAGGCCCCCGCAGCTGGTCCGCTGTTCAAGCAGGTTCCTCCTCAAGGTGACTATATCGATGGGAAGTTTATTCCTGGAGGAACTCAAATTGGTCAATCTCCGTTCAGTATCTATCATTCCAAAGAGATCTTTGGTCAAGATGCAAGTCTCTTTCTGCCTGAACGATGGCTCAAAGCCGACCCCGCCAAGTTTGAGGCCATGTCCGAGGTTGTTAGCCTTGTTTTCTCCAGCGGAAAATATCAGTGCCTTGGAAAGCCTGTTGCGTTCATCGAATTGAATAAGATATTTGTCGAGGTCAGTCTTCCTTCTTGCAGAGAAGTATCTAGAGAAATTGACCCGGCCTTATAGTTGTTGCGACGGTTTGACTTCAGCATGGCGCGACCAGAGAGACCGCTTCATATTTTGAACGCTGTGAGTATAATGCATGTCTGTGAGCGCTAAGCGGCTGACCGCGGCATAGGGAATTTGGCTTATCGAGGACTTTCCCGTACGAATTACACGGCGCGAGGCCTGAGAATGTTTGCAGATTTCGTGATAATACTGTAAAGACTGCAAGTTAGCTGAAAGATCGATACCTAGAGTCTGTGACCGCAAAGATCCTCCAGCACTGGAAAAACTGAGAAGAAAAGGCCGGTTCTTCTGATTTTCGGTTATTCCGCTCAGCCTTAAGCATTTTTCATTAGCGCACTTTGAAATCATTAAAATTGACAGTCGGGGGCCTAATTGGCTTGATCAGCTAGTGCTATGGTGTTCTAGACCGCAATAGACTGATTTATGGCATGCCGAATTGAACGATAACGTGGAAAAGGAGCTAGTACCTGCACTATTGGCGCAGCTGAGGCTGCTTTTTCTCAATATTGCCAAGCCTCAGTTGTCAGAAACTAAAGCAAACCCCTAGGCCAAATGATTAAAAACTACGTTTTCCCCCCCAATATCTTTAAATCCTTGCTTTCATTTTTGTCGCTCTTTCGCTCGGCCAACCCTTGTCACTCGTTTTTAACGCGAAGATGCGTTTCACTGTTTTTCTCACCTTGGGCCTTAGTGCCAATGTTGTAATCGCCAGTGTATGCAAGCCCCTTACTCGTACTGCGAGTGATTCAGGTAATGAAGGTTCTGTGATGTTGTGTCGAGTTCGTTGCTGATCGATATTTAGGCACTGTATCTACGGAGTCAGTGTCTGCAACCTCGACGGTATCCATTGCTGTCTCCACTACGAGTGCAGATATCCAAACAACGACTACGACCTCCGTCGGACTGTATATCAGTGCCACGTCTACTGCTGACGATAAGACTACTACCGCGGTGACGGAGTCAGACACCACCATCTCTGAGCTATCAGCTTCTACTACTACGGAAACTACGACAACTGCTATCTCTACTACAACGGCCGCAACCACTACGACGGCTGAGTCTGTTACGTCTGACAAGACAACCGCAACGTATATCACTACCACCACCGAAGACGCCGTCGTACCTATTCCTACCTTTGATATCAAGGCCTTCGGTTCTGACGTCAACGGCCAATGGCTCCGGGGCGATGCAACCAGATATGTTTACATTGGATGGTTTAGCACCGATCCTCCAGTATTGACATTCTCCATCGAAGCTGACACCAACTTTGTACGCGAGATCGGCGGGAGATACTTGTGTATTGGATGGGGAGACGGGTATTACCCCAGCGGTATGATGCTCTGCGAGCCCGATAACCACCCCGCGGGAATCATGCCAGTTACATGTGAGCAATCTCGCGACCGAAAGCTCAAGTGCTCCGCCCCAGCCGGTCAATGCGTCATGAACGAGATCACAATGGATGACGATTGCTCGGGACTTCCTGGTACCTTGGGTCAGCTCTATATGTACCGTGGTCCAATGATTAATACTCCTTTTCTTGCCATGGCCTCGAGTGGCAACCCTCCTACCTCTAAAGATTACCAGGCCCTTGAGCTTCAACTCTTTCCCCATGGGGAGTAATATCGATGGCATCTTGGTACAGGGGCTTTAGGCAGGCATTATAATTACCCTTCTCTCCAACTTGTTCCATAATGTTTACTTAAATTCTACTTTTTAGACAAGGACGTAAAATTACACTTTCCTTGCTTCAGTTTCCGATCATCATACTGGGCTGGTGCTAAACTTGCCTGACTGTAAGGCCCTAACCTAATGCGAGCTGCAGCTGTCTTCCTTCTTCCTTCCAAAAATCCTTCACAAGGAAGCTTTTGTGCAGCTGGCAGCGAAATGGCTCAGCTGATTCAGTCTACTACCAAAAGCCGGTCTCTGTTACACGCCTCAGGGTGGCGAGTCTGAAAGTTTTTAGGTACCATCCACAACCCCTC